>PVJI01019912.1:0-30039 GCA_004026765.1 Micronycteris hirsuta
CCAGCCCTCTCACATCTCCTCTGCATTCCCTACCAGTCTCATTGTGATGAAGTGATTTCTTCTGTCTGTCCATGGTTATAAGGCTTCTTTCCAGCCAGTGTTCAGGATGATTTATCCACAATTTAACTGTAATTTCAGATCGGTCCTGGGAGGAGGTTAGTGTGGCTTCCACTTACTCCTCTGCCATCTTGGGTCTCTGCCAAATTTACTCTTTTAGACTGTTATTGGTATTTCCCATCAGGACTGGGCATTATTAATAATCTCAGGTCCATATAAGTGAGGAAACAGAAACTAAGGGAGTTTAAGTTAACTCATTCAAGGTCATGTATCTAGACTGTGAACTCAAATCTATGTGACTCCAAATCCTTTGTATTCCTACTGCTGCCTGCTTCTTTTACTGTAAACCTGAAAGCTTCCTACTGTGTTCTACTGGTATTTGTTTACATATGTCAAATTATTCTTCCTTAAGAGGGAATTAGTTCTGACTTGGAGAGTCTGGGACTATTTTTGGAGGAGAGTCAGTGTTCAGATGTTTGTGCAAAGGTCTGAGTAGTGCACATTAGAGCACTGCCTTCTCAGTATCCATCCCTCCTTGTTCCAGCAATAATGTCTGATTTTGGCAAGGGATCCACTCTCTACCATTCTCAGTCATCGTTATGTGGGTCAATTCTGTGTCTAGCTCCAGGAGTGAAATATAGCACTTCACTATAAGCCAGTCAGTATACCCCATCCTTTTGGCCACAGTTTAAGGATGGTCACATGTCCTGAGCAGGTCCAATCAGGATAGAGCTAAAGACTTTTGAGGGGCTATCAGAAAAGCTTTGTGTTCTATCTAGCTGGATTTGAACCTGAAAGAAGGTGAGCCAGTGCTGTAATAACCATATTTTCAGCAGGAGGAAAGAATCTAGAGTGCAAAACTGAACTGGAAGAGAGATAGAAATTGAGTACAAATGTCATGATTTGATCCTTGATCTGGCCATGCCTGAAGCTGGTTCTACCTTTAAGCTTTTCAGTTCATGAACTTGCTGAGACTTCCTCGTGCCCATGCTTTCAAGCTAGTGTGTTTCTCTCTGTACCGATCTCTCCAGTTTGCACTACTCTTGTCACATTCACCTCATCTATAGCAGCTAGGGATCTCATCAACAGAAGGGACAGAAAAGCAAGCTCAAATGGGATTAAGAAAATAAAAAGGGAATTTATTTGTTCATGTGGCTGGAAATATGAATAGGAAATACTGTCTTAGAGCTTCTTTCTCCTACCCCACAAAAGGATGAAAAATATGAAACTGCTTACCCAGAATATTAATGTCCTTGAGTGTTAATAAATGTTTATTGGGAAGGGTTGTGTGGTCCAACAAATTTGAGAAACATGGGAACAAATAGAGAGATAAAAAATTTACAACCAGCCCTGGCTGAGTGGCTCAGTTGGTTGGAGCATCATCCTATACACAAAAATGTTGCATGCTCCATCCCCAGTCAGGGCTCAATCCCCTAGGTTGCAGGTTTGATCCCTGGTTGGGGCATGTATGGGAGGCAACCAATCAATGTCTCTCTCCCCCCACCATCTAAAAATCAATAAACATATCCTTGTGTGAGGATTTTTAAAAAAGAATTTACAACCAGACTTCTTGTAGCCTTTAAAATGCTATTAACATGTATTGTGAACTTCAAGAAGAGAATGTATGTGTATGTGTATGTTTCCAAAGCTTGTATTTTGAAGAGAATCTGATAATGGCAGTGTTGCAAAGAATGTTTTGGAAAACATTAGATTATAGGTCAGTTACTGTGCAGACTTCAGAGAAATCACTGCCAAGAATGAAAGAGCTCGATGAAGGCATGAGTGCTCTCCTAGATGTGGGCAAGACTGGGGCTATCTGCAGGAGAGGGAGGTTGCTCTTGACTCAAGAACCCCAGGGGTACTTTCTATCCTGAGATTTCCCTGTGACGACAAGCAACAGTAGTGAAATACCTTTGAGCAGACGTGAGATCTAGGCTTGGAGCAATCTTCAAGAAATTCCTATCTTACTATAAAAGCAGACCTGCTTGGCAGCAATATCTGGTCTGTATTCATCCATTTATTCATTCAGCACCTATTTACTGAATATCTACTCTGTGTAGGTAATATTCCAGGTGCTAGGGTTCTATCAGTCAATCAGACAGAAATTCCTGCCCCAGTGATGTTTAAATTGTAGCAGATGGAGGCAGAGAGTCAAGTAAATGTACATGTGAATGATATGTTATAAGATCAGGTGCTAACATAATCAGAGCTGGAGGAGGAGTTCAGAGGGCCAGGGAGGGGATATTAAATAGGATTTCCAGGTGGGCTTCATTGAGAAAGAGACATTTGAACAGACACTTGAAGGAAGTGAGAGGGGAGATATGAAGAATGTTCCAGGCAGTGAAAATGCCAGTGTGAGGGTCCTGCCTGGCCTCTTGGAGAAACAGCAAGAAGTTTAGTACAGCTGGACAGGGTGAGCAAGGGAGAGAGGCAGTGACGTTAGGTGAGGTAACTGTGGACCTGGGTCATGTAGAACTTGGATGACTTTGGCTTTCACCTTGAGCAGAGTGAGCAGCCATGGCCTGGTGAGGGCAGAGGTAGCATGTGAACTCTTAGTTTAGAAGGGATCACTCTGGCTGCTTTGTTGAAATTGTAGTGCAGGGGCCAAGTGTAAAAGGCAGAAGGCCTGGGAGAAAGCTTTGCATTTCTCCTGGGAAGACAGGCTATGTCTTGGCCCAGGGCCATAGGTGAGTGGAAGCATGAGCAGTAGCTGGTTGCTGGATGGATTTTGAGGGTGAAGCCAACAGGATATTCCTAGCTAGGAGATGGGGAGTGAGAGAGAGCTCAATCAAAAATAATTTTTGGTCTATGAGACTGGGAGAATGAAGTTGTTATTGATGGAGATGGCTAGTCCTGTACTGTGTCTAGAAAGAATAGTAAGCCAATGTTTAAAAATTGAGAGATTTCACATTTCAAAAAAAAAATCCTAATTTAAGCCACTTTAGAAAAATGGAAAGATCTGGCACAATTGGGCCTACCTTCTACCTGGAATCCGTCAGTTAGAGTTGGGTAGCACCTCCACCCTTGGATGGGCAGGCCAGTTCAGTTTCCTTATTTAGATCACCTGCCTGGTCCCTTAGGGATCTGGGCAGGAGAACCTAGGGACAGGTAATAAGTAGCACAGTGGTTCTTAAACTTGAATGTGCATGAGAATCCCCTAGAGGCTTGTTAAAACAGCTCTCTGGGCCTACCTACAGAGTTTTGGAGTTGGAAGGTCCGATTAGGGCCTAAGAAGCTACAGTCCTCCCAGGCTCTCAGGTGGTGCTGATGCAGCTGGTCTGGAGAACTTTGAGACTGAAGGAGCATGTTATCCTTATAGCACTCTGCTCATGGGCCTGCAAGTGAGGTTCTCACAGGAGCTGGGAATGGCTTGTTAGACAGATGCATTTTGATAGGGTTGGGGAGGGAAAGAAGTAGCTCTTTACAGGTGGGGGTGGTTGAATCAGCCAGGAGGTACTTTGAGGACTGGAAGCATACTTGACTTGCTTCCTTGTTTTTGGTAAAAGCTGGCTCTTCTGGGAAAAGGTCAGCAGCAACTGGAGCAAGGAGTCGGAGGCCTGGAAGATAAGGACTAGTGAGTCCCCAACTGGAGACAGTCATCCAGGTAATCCAAGGGAAAGACAAATTCCCTGCAGCCCTCCCAAACCACACGCACAAGCTTTCTTCTTACTTATTTCAATTAAGCTCCAGGCTCATAATGCAACCTCAGGGCTCACTCTTCTATGGGAGGAACAGAAATCACAGTCCATCAGCTTTTCCAGCTTGGAGAGCCCCGAGGGAAAAGAGACCAGCCACTACAGTACTGGCCTCCCAGTTACCCAAGTGCATGAGGCTAGAGAAATTTCTGGTCTCTTCAAGCTATTCAAGGTAAAGTTTGGGAGTCTGGCCTACATTTAAGGGGGGACAGTGTTACAGAGCAAGGGCCGGGGCATCCAACGATACCCCGTACCACTCCAGGTTCGTTATGCTTGCCGCCAATGGAAAGACGTCTCTCAATGCCAGAGACTTGTGAAAAGGAAAAGAATTATTTATTTACAAGTTATACAGGCTTGGAGTTATGACTTAAGGTCTCCTTTAAAATACTAAAGTTCTGTAGAATACCCACAAATGCACACAGTCCTTCCTTCTCCCCGTGCCCAGTCCAGGGTACCGTATCTCAGGAAAAGTAGAAGTCGTGATTCAGGCAGATTCTCAGTTCTGGCACCATCCGCTGTGTCACCATCGCGATGTCCAGTTAATCCAAAAGCATGTTAATCCAAAAGCATGTTACTCCAAAACCATGCAGCACCTTCTCATGGCCCACCAGCAAGAGTCCTTTTACCCCTTTTCTTCCAGGCAAAGTCTCTCCTGCTTCCTAGGCTGCGTGGCAAAGGAAGGCACCCAAAGCTATGTGGTCCTGCCTCTGTCTCTCAGGCTGAGAGGTCCCCACTCCTTTAAAGCCTTTGGTCCAGAGCCCTTCCTGCAGTGTCTCTCCTGCATTCTTCCGAACTGCTAAGAGAGAGCTCGGCATCACTGCTACATCTTGCTTCCCAGCTTCCTAAGCTGTGTGGCAAAGGGAGCCCCAAAGCCGCATGTTCCAGAGCGAGCAAGAGAGACAGCGTGCCTGTCTCTCAGGCAGAGGAAGCCCCAAAGCTGCGCGGTTCTCCCCTTTTGCCAAAAGTCGTGTTCCAGAGCCAGAGAGAGAGGGAGAGGGAGAGTGTGCCTGTCTCTCAGGCCGAGGGGTCCCCCTCCTACCCTTCATGGTCCAGAGAGAGAGCGCGAGCGAGCTATGTCTGCCATGCCTGGGTTTAAATACCCGCGCCAGTCTTCCTCTGCAGCTCCATTTCCGACTTCTCCTTCAATCAGCTACACCTGCCAGCACTTCATATTCTTCTAGCTGTATTGGGCTGCCATGTTAACTGTGGGCAGGTTTGGCCCCATGGTACAGAGCCAATCATCTCCAAGCTTTTACGAAGGCCCTGTGTACAGGGGGAGTTGCCTCTCAGTTAGTTACATCTTGGGTGGAAGTAACTTCCATCCCCTTGGCTCAAAGCAGCTTTACAGCTCTTTAACATACCTATGAAACCAGTTAAAGGCTATAGATATGCTAAATGACCATGCCAGAGGTTATCTGCAAGGCTGCTGTTATGCAAAACAGCTCTGAATGGCCCTGCTCCAGGAGTCCCATCTCCAGCCTGTTCAGACTTGTAGGGGTGAGGACATCTTACATATATTTCTAATATTTCCTGGATGCCTTGAGTTCTGGACCCCATTACAAATCCTCATTTGGCCCCCCCCCCCTTGGCTGCACCCTGTTACAATAGCAGTCTAAAAGCAGGATAAATAACTTCTTTTTTCTTTTTTTCCTGACAAAGGAAATATTTCTCTGTACATCTGGTTTGCATTTTTATTTACGCTTCTGCCAGAAACAATTGGGAAAAAAGAATGCAGCCCAAGACTGAAAGAATCTATCCCTTCCTCTGGAGTTTACCATCTGTCTGGCTGGTTCCCATATTAAGATTTGAGGAATTCCTTAATGTGAATTTATCAGGCTTTAAAAATATGGTGGGCAGTCTCTGATTTGCCAGTGATTTCTCACCTTCAAATGTTGCCCTTAGGCCCTTTGTCCCCCTAGAAATTTCTCCCACCCCTGTCTATCATAACCTAACCTATTCATTCAAATGTCCAATATTATCACACTCCTTCTGTGTGTCAGACAGTGGTACATCTTGGGGTCAGTGGAAAGCAGAACAAATGAGAGTCACAGTGTGCAGACCAATTAAATAGAGTTACTAGTGATGGTTTCTATGAAGCAAGGCTTCTGTCTGTGGGCAAGAACATGTTATTTTCCATTTCTCATCCATCACGGACTGATGTGTTATACTACTGTATATGCTTTGTGCATAGCTTATGTGTGTAGCCACTCAAGTGTCTTTGTCCTAACACCTTTGAATATTTGTCAGGAGTTAAAACACTGGCTGAATCATCATGACTGGACTCTTTATAAGAATGCAGGTAAAATGCCATGTGAGCTGGGCAATAGTGGAGCCTATCTGATCCTATTCAATGAGATGACTTCGCTAATCACTTGCTTGGATGTCACAGTGATGTCAAACTGTAGTAAAAGTTTCTAAACATTCAAATTCACTATGTCTGTGGCCCAGCACTTGCCTCTATTAAGGATAAAAGGGGCTATTAGGAGAAAAAACACAGGGTCCTCTGTCATGGATCCTGCTCAAGCAGAAATCCATATGCTATGGCAGGCATGTAAATAAATTCACATGGAGTACACTGGACTAGAAAATCTGGGTCCATGGGACCCCTCTCTTATCATTGAGAGAGGCCAAGAGAAAATGCCTGAGAGTGGGCTGGAGAGTGAGGGTCCAGGATCGGACTAGAGAGAGAACAAGGGGACCCATGAGTGGGCCGGAGTGAGTGAGGGAGAATGGAGGGAGCAAGGGAGAGTGGAGGCAGTGGGAGCCCAGGAGCGGGTCCCCGGGAGCGGGCCAGAATGCCTCGGCCTCTCTCTCTAGAGGAGAGAACGTGCCGACCCCTGCCTTGACAAGCTTTTATTGTTTTTCCTGGGTACATTACCTCAGAGTGGTCTTCATTTACTGAACACAGGTTCACCTTAGGTGATAGACAGCCAGGAAGGCACATCAAAGGGAGAGATATGCAAATGAAAAGACAATAGGTGTTGGGCTGATCTCAAAAGGATTAGCAACATGGGTCTAAGGAAGCTAGGCATGCATTAGCATAAGTTCTTTTGAAGTGGGGGGGGGGTAATTTTAGCAGGAATAAGCTTTAATTCTAAGAAATAGGCTATCCTGATTCCCCACAGGAAATCCCGCTGTCACACATGTGGGGCCTGCTTACCGTCCTACGTTCCACTGGAGCTTTCTCTCTTAGACGTGAAACATTAGGGCTACATTTCCCACAGTGAGAGGCATGGATCCCCCTGCAATCCTCAATAGCTGAGTGACCCAAAAAGACCCTTGAGGAAGTGAGACCTGAAAAATGAATAGAGACAGCCAAGGCAGAAAGTAGAGGGATGAATGTTTTGGGGAAAGGAGCAGCATTTGCTGAAGCCCAGAAGAGGGAAAGAGTTTATTTTGTCAAGAAATGGAAAAACTGCCTCTGTTAGTGTGTGCTTGCACAAGCATGTATATGTAAGTGTGTGCACACATGCATGTGTGTGTGTGTGAGTGTGTGATATTAAGAACTGAGGGTTGGTCAGGAATGGAATGCAGCGCAATGAAAGAGGAAGGTTGGGGGAGTGACCTGCTTCTATTTTCACCTTAAGAAAGTCTCTCTGGTTGTGACTACAGCATCCTTTTGAGTCAGGGTTTTAGGGTGAGGGATGACAATAGCTATTTTAGTGATTTGGGTATGTATCAGTTTGCTGGGCCTGCTGTACAACAAACTGGATGTCACAGTTCTGGAGGCCAGAAGTCCAAACTCAAGGTGCCCACAATGTTGGTTCCTTGTGAGGCTGTGAGGGTATTCTTTTCCATACCTTTTGCCTAGCTCCTAAGAGTTTGTTGGCAATCTTTGATGTTCCTTCGCTTCTGCTGCATTACCCTATCTATGCCTTCATCTTCACATGGTGTTCCCCTTTGTATGTGTCTAAAGTGCCCCTTTTTATTAGGACACTTGCCTATTGAATTAGGACCCACCCTAATGACGTTATCCTAACTCAATTATCTACAAAGACCCTATTTATTTTTTTAAAAGATGCATATATTTATTAAAATTTTGAAGACATTTAACAATTGAAGTCAGAAATATAAATTCTTAATATTAACTCTAGAAACTGGAGAAGTCCCAGGGATTCAATTTCAGAGGCTTTAGAAAGAATTCCTTGTAAAAGGTATTAATACCACATTCTTTGTTAGACTGATACTTGGAGCATATTTTTTTTAATAGCTTATATTTTTATCACATTTTTTTCCCATTACCATTTACCCCCCTTATACCTTCTTCCACCTCAAGGAGCACATTTGATATTTCACCATTTCATGACTGATCGATTGCCTTGATAAATTAGTCAGCAGTAGCACATAAATAGATGAGAGTCTCATATTCATATTTATTTAAATGTATCAAATAGTACCCAATTTCCCATTTAATGAAATGCAGTTATTTATTTATTTTTACAAGTCTTTGGAGAAATAAGCCTTTAGATCAACAGTCTCCAACCTTTTTGACAGCAAGGACTGGTTTTTTGGAAGACAATGTTTCCATGAACAGGGGTGGAGGGATGGTTTCAGGATGATTTAAGTGCATTACATTCAAGCTCACCCCCTGCCGTGTGGCCTGGTTCCTAACAGGCCCTGACTGGTCTGCGGCCCATAGGTTGGGGACCCCTGGTATAGATTCTTATTTTCCCTAGTCAGAGATGGGCTACTCAAGTGCTTTTGTCCTGACACCTTTGAGTATTTATCAGGAGTTAAAACACTGGCTAAATCATTACAACAGGACTCCTTCTAGGTAAAATGCACGCAAAAATGTCTCAGAACGTGCTTTGCTCTGTTCTTTTCTTTTATATCTCAAATTCACTTGGCTGGCCATAGTTAGGCATGTAGAAGTGAATTAAAAATTTTGGAACTCATGGTAATTTTGTCCAGGCTCTGTAGTCACTGATGTTCATGTTGATTCTCCAACTAGATTCTAAAGGTCCTCGAGAACAGACACTGTCTAGCTCTGTCTCCCCCACAGGAGCCTGCCGTCCTCTTACTAAGAAATGACTGTTGATTGAGTACATTCAAGTGAGGTAGGCTGACCACTTGGTTGCTTCTTGAGGAGATGTGGCTGAGTACCACTGGGCAGAGGCTAGGTCAGAACTCAGTTCTCCGACCCTGGTTCATGAGATTTGGCAGAACCTCTGAAAGCAGCTCACAGGCGAGAAGAACATTGTTCCTGGAACAAAGGAAGGAAGATTACAGAATTGGGAGCCTCTGAGGAAGAATTCCTATGTCATCTACCATGTGTATTCACCTTCAGGACAAGCATTGGGCCAGTGTTTCTTTGGTGGTGGGATCATTGCTTTAAAAGGTTCAGGGCAAGCTGGCCGTTTTCTCTCCTGTTTCTCCCTTTTCTGTGTCCAGAGAGTTGTGTGAATGGAGTACAACCCCAAGGGAAGAGGACCAGCCATCTCTGTCTCTACTTCCTTCCTCCCACCTTGGTGCTGGACAGGGTGTGGCCATGCCAGTGCTGTCCTGGGCACAGGGAAGCAGCCGTGGTTGCCTTGCTGTCTCTGGCAGCTTCTCACTGGCTACAGAGGGGCAGTACCTCTGCTCCCCTCCTTCTCACCCCATTGCAGGGACAAACCTGAGATGTAGGTTTGCCTTTGGGGAGTATTTCAGGTGGGGTTCTCCAAAACCAGTCCTGAAATGGAGTTTTGGGTGCAAGATATTTATTAGGAACCACATCCTAGGAGACATAGAGGGGAAGAAAAGCTGAACAGAGGCAGAAGGCAAGTGACAAAGCCTCAGGTGGCAGGGAGCTTTCTGGAAGCTTTGGAAGAGTGTCACCTGTCAGTGCCCACCGTGGCTGAAATGGTATGGCCTGGGAGAGGCCCAGCCTCTCTGTAGTAGAGACTTCTGCTGGCCACACTCACCAAAGTCCCTTTGTTGAAGGGTAATCTCTGAATCTATTATAGATCTACACAAAGATTTGGGTGCAAGGAATTTACTTGGGAGGTGACCATAGGGGGAATGATGGGAGAGTGTGGGGAAGTGAGATAGGGAAGGGAGGAAAGTCAATTCAGGTGAGTTAACAATCAGGTCACTGCTGGGGCTCAGTTCCCCTGGGGACCTCTGGGACACTGAGTAGGATACTGAGGGGTGTGAAAGAAGCTGGGCAATCCCAGAGAAGGCTTAAGGCAGAGATTGGAGGGAACCTCAGGGCTTCTGTGTCCAGGGAACCTCTGGGTTGGACACTATCACTGCCCTGAAGACAATTAGATACAACCAGTGAGGAAGAAGTGGTTCTGTAGGTGATACAGCCCAGGTTACCAGTACTCTCTGCTTTGAGGTATAGAACCCTTGCCTGCCTTAACCAACAATTCCTTGTTGCCATTGGTCCTTGGGAATAACCTATCTTCTTCAGAGCCTTGGAGATGGAATCTGAAAAGCCTGGAGGGCAAATGTGGAGTCTCCTTTGGTCTGAATCCTTAGCTCCTAGCATATGTGCTCAGTCAGTGTTTGTGACTGTTAGGAATTTTAAAGAAGAGGCAAAGAGGTGGGGGGAAGGGCAAATAGTATAGAGAGCCCTGATTCAAGCACCACCACGTACTAGGATTTCACCAGCTCCTTCATCTAAGCTTCTGGTGTGTCCAAGTCCTAAGTCAACTGAAACCATCTTCTGTCCTCATGAAAATCTCTGTTTATCAACTGCTTACCATGGTTGTCAAATGTGCCATTCTTTCACTTAATCCTATCACACTATAACATCAGTATTATTAATACCAACATCCCCACATTAAAGATGGGGAAAATGAGGCAGAGAGAGGATGATGAACTTGCCCAAGGCTGGGCAGAAGTGGGATTTGAACGCAGGGCAACTGTATCAAAGCCAGGGAACCAGCGCTCAAAAGAGGTTCTGTTTTTCAGAGATTCATGTTGCCAGAACTTATTCCAGCTTTCCCAAGCAGGCTATCAGCTCATCTCCCCCAGGGATCAGAAGCCAAGGCTGGTGAGAACCATGCTGTTCACTGACTAAGACTAGTCCCTTGAGGGTCAAAGGACCTAATATTGGTGAAGAACGCATTCATCATGAACCTGGCAGACTTGCCAATTCTCCAGATTTTTAGTACTTCCCCTAGAAGAGGTCCTTAGACTCTGGGAGATGGTCCTTGGCATCCTCACTGAGTCTCCACACTTTTTCCCATGTCTTCCTCAGCTCCTGCCCCTTGCTCTGCAGTTGCTCCACAGGAAGTACAAGAATCCTTTTTAAACCCTCACAACAGACCCTGAACCTGAGGCTGTGGTTGTCAGCTCCTCTCCTCCTGAAGCTTCCAGTGAGGCAGCCCCCCTCATCAAAAAGAGGGAACTGAAGGTAAAATGAAATCAAGCACACCTCATAAAAGTTTTATTTTTATGGGGCCATTAGCACACTAATCTTCTATGGGGCTCTACCAGGCTCTCATATGCCCAAGATTTTTGGCCAGATCCCAGGAAGCGGGCCAAGATGGGGGAATTAATAGCTCCTCCTTCCTCTGATTCCTATAACTTGTGAAAGTGCGTGCTCTTGGGGACTGAGATAGCATTGGAAGAGTAAAGGAGACATGGTGACTGAACCAAGCAGTGTACAGAGAGTAAGACAACAAGAACCTCAGGGAAAGGGAAGGACTTAAGTGTTGGCACCAGGAGACAAGGCTGGATTTGGGGGGAGAAACTGCCAGCTTTATGTTCCTTCAAGTGGAGCTGCCAGGTCTGACCAAATATCAAGACCCTGCTGTGAAAATGTGGGCATGGACCTCAGAAAATGGATAGAAGAGAATGAGTGGAGGGGAAGGGAGAAAAAGTGTTACTTATTGAGCATTTACTATAGCCAGATGTTCCCATTTCTATCTTATCTAATTCTCAAAACAGTGTTATGACATATTAGCAGTAGTGCTGGTGGTGGTGGGAATAGTGGCAGCAGTAATGGTACTAGTAGTAGTGGTGCTGGTAGTAGTCATATCTGTAGTAACAGAAACAGTAGCTCTTGCACTTCCATAGTAGTAGTTATGGTACCTCAAGCACTTCCTGTGTTCCCAGCACTGTGTAATTTGCCTTAATGTGTATTAACTTGTTGAATCTTCATAAGGACCTCATGAGAGATTTATCTGAGCTTTTTAAAAATAAAGATTTTATTCATTTATTTTTTTAGAGAGAAGAAAAGGGAGGGAGAGAGAGAAAGACAGAGGGAGAGAAACATTGATGTGCAAGAGAATCATCGATGGACTGCTTTTCATATGCATCCTGACCAGGGATTGAACCTGCAACCCAGGAATGTACCCTGTCCAGGAATCATACTGGTGACCTTTCACTTTGTGGGACGATGGCCAACCAACTGAGCCACGATGGTCAGGGTTCTCTGAGCTTTTAGAATGAACCCAGAACAACCAACCAACCTGAGTGTACTCTATTTTCTTGTGACAGCTCCAATGTTCCAGCATCTGAGAGGAGAAAACTGAGGCACTCGGAGGTTCACACACTTGTCCAGTGACCCATGGTAGAACCAGAATTTAAATCTAGGAAGTCTGACTGCAGAGTCCCCTTAACCACTCTGTTCACTGCTTCTCAGAGACAGCACAATGGCACCTGCTAGTGTAAACAGCACCAGCCCTTGCAGGCCACATGGTCTGTCGCAACTACTCCATTCCTACTTTACTCTGCCTCGTGTACTGAAAGCAGCCACAGACAATTTGTCATGAAAAACAGGTGTCTAATTAAACTTCATTTAAGAAAGCACATGGCCAGTGGGTAGGGTTGCCAGATAAAATATTTTATTTGCTAAATCTGGCAACCTTATGTAAGCCAGATTTAACCATGGGCTATAGTTCGACAACTTCTAATCCAGTAATTGCCCAATTTTTGCACTTTACAAGCATTCCCTTAATTCCTAGAAAACATCATTGAAGAAGGAATTATGATTCCCACTTGACAGGTAAGAAAACTGAGGCTTAGAGGGACTAAGTGACTTGCTTAACGTTATATAGGTGGCAGATGTGGAGCTGAGTTTGGAATCCAGGTCTTTTTGACTCCTTAGCCTCATTGTACCCAAAAGACTTGAGGCTCTGGGAATAAAGAGACAATGCTCCCAGCAATCTCATGAAATTTAGGCAAAAGAGAAAGAGACTCCCTGCTTCCCCTCCTTCTCTACCCCTGAAACCAGGCTGCTCTGTCCCTTGTATCTGATTTGGCTTGGATTAATGGGAAAAGAGAGGCAGAGAATGAGCAGCATGGCAGGGATACCTGTCAAGGCACTGTGCTCACTGATGATAGCTCTGAGTGCTGGGCCTACTTGTGGTTTCTTTTTTAGAGCAAGTGGCACTAAATACTTATTCCTCATCTAAACTGACATCTCTGGCTTCAGTCAAGCTAATGCAGCAGAAGAATGACTGTGGGGCCCATGAACTCTGCTCTTGAGTCTAGATGAGTAGTTTTCAATTGGGAGAGGGTGTGATTTTGTCCCTAGGAGACAATGGGCAATGTATAGAGTCATTTTGGGTTGTCACAACTTGGGTGAGATGCTGCTGGCATGTGGTAGTTAGAAAGCAGGGATGTTACCACCTTCCTATAATATACAGGACAGCCTCCACAGCAAAAGGATTAGCTAACCAAAAATGCCAGTAGAGCTGGCGTTGAGAAACAGTGTCACTGCTGCTGATGGAAATGGGTCTGTTTGGACCTACCAGCTCCTCTTCTTTGGTCCCAGCCTCCTTGATATAACACTGCTTTCCCATTTTATTGCAGGTGAGAGATAGAGGGTTGACCACTGAAGGTTCTTCAGGGCGAGGACCTCTGGCTGTTCCCTCCCCTTCCCTGTTCTCTACAAAGCGTACTTTCAAAACCTCAACCCTATTTGCCAGACCTGCTGTATCAATCAATGCCTAACAAGAAAGACAGAAACACCTTCAATGATTTGCAACAGTTGAATTGAAAATGGGGAATTGGAGGGGCTGAGAAGACATGGCAATAGGCCACTGCAATCTGTAGGCTATGGAGACAAAGGGAGGAGGTGGGGATTCAGGATTTCCAGGGTGAGGGTAATCTACAAAATGAGCACCATGTTTGGCCTGTCCATTGAGAACTGGGGCATGGAGGAGATGCTGTTGCTGGAATGGAAGGAATGGAGAGGGAGAGATACTCCCAGCCTCTCTAACTGGGCAAAACAGCTCAGCTAGAAGTCAATGACCCAGAAACCTGGGAAATACTGCTTGCAGAGGTAGCTCTTTTGATATACAGAGGAAAACAGAGGAGGGGTGGGAATAAGAGACCCACGACTGGCCTACCTACTTCTCTTGCTAGAAGGAAAAAGTGGAAGAGTTCTGGTTACACAGGAATGATCCAAGTACTGGTTTCAAACTTTCCTGAGAGAAGGGGCTTGAATTAAGATCTGAAGTTATCTAAGAGTTCCTAAAGACATCTCAGGGAAGACCCAGTATATGAATCTTTTGTATGTTTGTATTTAGAAAGATCTTGGAAAGTATTACAGATAGATACTTGGGTGAGCTTGCATCGGAGAGTTGTTTCTCAAAATAGCAAAACCATCTTGATAAAAGTCCCCTGTGGGGTGGGGGGAGCTGTTAATTTGCCAATTCCAGGGTCCCAACCAAAGATCTTGAGTCAGAATCTCCAAGGGATGAAGGGGAGGAGACCAGAAATCACCATTTTCAACAAAATTCCCCAGCAGTCTTTCTCCACTCTGCAGTTGAAGAATCCTGCTAAAAGTTCATGTTAACACTGATATTGGGGACCTCTCTCTTCCCAATTCTCCACTTTGTTGATAAGCTATGGGTGTAACTCAATTATTGCGATTCTCTGCTTTGCAACAGTTTTCTTGGAGTTTGGGAGAGTTTCCCATGGGTGTGTTATATTGATAAACTAGGTTATTTTAAAAAGGTAAAAATTGGTCAGATATTGTATTTCTTTATCGGCTTGAATGAATTGTAATAGTGTGTGTGCAGGGGCATAAGGGGATGGGGTAATGGCCCAACATCCTAAGAGAAGGTTGATTTGTGATCAAAGAACAGTTTTGATTACAAATCAACCTTCTGGAAACATTATTAGGTATTCCTAACCCTGAGGTCTATTTCTTCCATGGGCCAATTTCCTCTCTGACTTCTCTCTAATGATAATAAAAACTAGTTCATTCTTCCTGAAAAACTACTGAGTGTTAAATACTTTGGATATATGTTCTTTCAATTTAAGAAATTGTAAGACAACAGCTCTGCCATGTAGGAATCAAATTTCCTCATTGCAATTAATAGATAAGTAAACAAAGACACAGTGAGGTAAAATAATTTGCCTGAAATCATGGAGCTAGAAAAGCAGTGGAAACAATATACAGCATACTTTCAAATATAGCTCACCAGAATAAATCCCTTCATTTTGTTACTCTTTCAGGATGATTATGAATCAAATTTATATTTAAATACTCAATTGGGTTCCACTTATGGCTTAATAGTGTGAAGACCTTCCTTTGAGAAACTGAGACAAGATAGTGAGAAGCTAAGAAAATACCTTGGCAAGTGTAATAGGGAAACTGAGGCAGATAGCTGAACACAATGGCAGAGCAATTTGGAGTCAGGTGCTGATGGTCACCAGGGTGGGAAGACAAGAAGACCCTGAGTACCTGGCAGAGGACACAAATGGGAAAACAAGGACCTTGCTCTCAGGATAACCTCTCCTCCCTGGAGGTAACATCCAGCCTCAGTTGTGTTTCAGCTCCAGGCCCAGAAAAGTAGCAAAACCAGGTGGGTGACACCAGTATCAATTGCAACGACTAAAGACTCCCTGGCCTGTCACTGACCAATCAGTGGAGAACTTGATCCTGAAAGGGCAGACGCTGAGAACTGATGAATATTCTACTGAACCTTCCTCTGAGAGTTTCCCTAAGGTTCCCCTACAAGTAAAAGTCTCAAGACAAAGGACCCTGCATGAGCTCTCTCCCTCTGGGGAATAGCTGGTGCCATTTCCTTTTCTTCTCCCCTACTTCTTTCTTCACAGACATGAGTCTCCTAAACACTAAGGCAATGGGCAGCTGGCAGCTTGTCCCTGGACTTGTCCCCAAGGCTTCCTCTTCTCTAAGTTTGCAGTTGGCTAAGACAACCCAGCCTACACTCTCCTGCTGCTTCTTCTATGCTAAGCCCTTCCTTGTTTAATTGTCCCCAGCTATAATACATGTACCCTCATAGTCACCTGAACTTCTGTTGTAAAATCTTTCCTACATGAAGTCAAGAACCCACATACTATAGCTGGCCATAAGCAGACCTACTCAGAGCTAGACCCCTATCTGGCAATAAAACTAGTGAAAACTATATAAAAAATTGACATCCCTGGAAATGATCACAAGGGCACATATCAGATAAAGAAACATTACTTGAAGAAAATCTGCTAATATTCAGTAAGAAGAGCAAGAGTCTGATATTTGAACCAAGACCCACTCCTCAGTTCAGCAATATGGAAACTGCATTTTAGATTGATACAGCCAAGAGCATAGGGATTCCTCTCCCTCCAGCTCCTAGTCAGGATGTCAGCATTTCCCACCCTGCTTCCTGCTACCTGTTCTGAAAAGAAGTTTTGGGCAAGTGAGGCTGAGAGGAAGAGACTTTCTTCTATCCAGGCACCGCTCATGGAATGGAAGCTCTCCCTACCTTGGACACAGCACCACACAGAATACTGGGGCCTAAATAGCCCTTCATTTAGCTCAGGAGTTAGGGGATTCCATGCTGAGGGTAACAAGCCAAGTGAGTTAAGACTGCTGCTCCACCAAATGCTAGCTCAGGTAGAAGCACACCATTGTCCCTGTCTCCACGACCAGAGCCTTGGTGTAGAGATTTTGTCTGGGCTATAGAACAAAGAGTTCTAAATATACCCCCGAGTAAATGACTTTATTGAAACAGAGTGATATGGAGAGATCTGATCAGATTACTGGAGAGGAGTAGGAAGGGACCACAGGAGGAGGTTGCCCAAGACAATGGTAAACAGTCTAGGATGGAATTGGCTGAGAAGCTGCATGCCTCTAGAGCACATCGAATTATGGGCCAGAAGATTTAAAATAAAAGAAGGGGTCTCTGGTTTTCAGGCTCTCTGGCTCTCTTCCTTGAAGACGTCTGGATGACCATGCTACAGCTGCCTGTTTCCCAAAGAACAGTATTTTGGATGGGAAGGAACTCTGGGTGCAGCCCAGGATCAGGCTGGCCTAGCAGAGGGTGGCAGGATTATTCTTTGGATGTTCTGGAGGGGATGAGCTCTGAGGCAGAAGCCTACAATTCTTCCAACATTGTGTAGCTTTTGTATCTTACGTCGTTTTAGTTTGTAAACTAACCCTATAGAAATAAGATAATTAAAACTAACAGGGGAAATGATAGGAGAACTTAGGTGTTAAAGAGTTTAGCTTTTACTGATAAGTTTAAGTGACTAATACATGTAGAAAGCTGTTATTCCAAAATTGTGTAATTTTTTTTATCATGTCATTAGTGCATTAGTTTCTTATCACAAAGATGAATGTTGCAGTGAGACTCTCATTGTCCCAGTCAGCATCCAGGTGGTGACAATCAGTTCAATCCATTTCTTTTCTAATACATGGTAAAGTGCTTTGAGAAGTGAATATGACATTGTTTCTTTTTGTTTGTTTTTTTAAACATTTTTTATTGTTGTTCAAGTACAGTTTTCTGCCTTTCCCCCTACCCCTCCCAACCACCTCAACACTCCCCACCTCCCTCCCCTTCTTTTTGTCCATGTGTCCTTTATAATTGTTCCTGCAAACCCTTCACCGTGTTTCCCTATAATCCCCTCCCCTCTCCCCTTTGATCACTGTCAGCCTGTTCTCAATTTCAGTGTCTTTGGTTATATTTTACTTGCTTGTTCATTTTGTTGATTAGGTTCCTGTTAAAGGTGAGATTGTATGCTATTTGTCTATCACTGCCTGGCTTATTTCACTCAGCATCATGCTCTCCAGTTCCATCCATGCTGACACAAAGGGTAGGAGCTTCTTCTTTCTTCTTGCTGCGTAGAATTCCATTGTGTAGATGTACCATGGTTTTTTGATCCATTCATTTACCGATGGGCACTTAGGTTGCTGCCAGCACTTGGCTATTGTAAATTGTGCTGCTATGAACATTGGGGTGCATAGGCTCTTTTGGATTGGTGTTTCAGGGTTCTTAGGATACAATCCTAGCAGTGGAATTGCTGGGTCAAAAGGCAGTTCCATTTTTAGTTTTCTGAGGAAATTCCATACTGTTTTCCATAGAGGCTGCACCAGTCTGCATTCCCACCAACAGTGCATTAGGGTTCCCTTTTCTCCACAACCTCTCCAATACTTGTTGTTTGTTGCTTTGTTTATGATGGCTATTCTCAATGGTGTGAAGTGGTTATCTCATTGTGATTTTAATTTGCATCTCTCTGATACCTAGCGATACTGAACATATTTTCATATGTCTCTGGACTCTCTGTATGTCCTCCTTGGAGAAGTGTCTGTTCTTTGCCCATTTTAATTGGGTTGTTTGTCTTCCTGGAGTGGAGTTATGGGAGTTCTTTATATATTTTGGAGATCAAACACCTGTCTGAGGTATCATTGGCAAATATGTTTTCCCATACGGTTGGTTTTCTTTTCATTTTAATGCTGTTTTCCTTAGCCGTGGAGAAGTTTTTTATTTTGATGAGATCCCATTTGTTTATTCTTTCCTTTATGTCCCTTACTCTATGGGACATGTCAGTGAAAATATTGCTGCATGGAATATCTGAGATTTTCCTGCCTATGTTCTCCTCTAGGACTTTAATGGTGTCACAACTTATATTTAAGTCTTTATCCAACTTGAATTTATTTTTGTGTATGGTGTAAGTTGGTGATCAAGTCTCTTTTTTTTTGTATTTAGCTGTGCAGCTCTCCCAACATCATTTGTTGAAGAGGCTATTTTTGCTCCATTTTATGCTGCTGCCCCCTTTGTCAAATATTAATTGACTGTAGAGACTTGGGTTTATTTCTGGGCACTCTATTCTGTTCCACTGGTCTATGTGTCTATTCTTATTCCAGTACCAGGCTGTTTTGGTTACAGCAGCCTTGTAATACAGTTTGATATCAGGTATTGTGATCCCTCCTACTTTGCTCTTCTTTCTCAAAATTGCTGCAGCTATGTTTATGGTTGCAAATAAATTTTTGAAGTGTATGTTCTATATCTGTGAAATATGCCATTGGTACTTTAATAGGTATTGCATTGAATCTATATATTACTTTGAGTAGTATGGACATTTTGAGGATGTTAATTCTTCTGATCCATGAGCATGGTATATGTTTCCATTAGTTTGTGTCTTCCTGAATTTCTTTGTTCAGTGTTGTGTGGTTTTCTGAGTACAGGTCTTTTACCTCCTTCATTAGGTTTATTCCTAGGTATTTTATTTTTCTTGTTGCTATATCAAATGGAATTTTTTTTCCTGATTTCTGTTTCTGATGTTTCATTGCTGGTATACAAAAATGCCTTTGATTTCTGGTTATTGACTTTGTATCCCACTGTTTTGCCAAATTCATCTATTAGGTCAGGCAGTTTTTTGGTGGAGTCCATAGGATTTTCTATGTACACTATTATGTCATCTGCAAACAATGACAGTTTTGTTTCCTCTCTTCCAGTTTGGATGCCTTTTATTGCCTTTTCTTGTCTGATTGCTGTGGCTAGGACTTCCAATACTATGTTGAATAGAAGTGGTGAAAGTGGACAACCTTGTTTTGTTCCTGATCTTATTGCCCATAAGATTTTGCCCATTGAGTATGATGTTGGCTGTGGGTCTGTCATATATGGCCTTTATTATTTTGAGGAATGCCTCCTCTATTCCCACTTTGCTGAATGTTTTAATCATAAATGGATGCTGTACCTTATCAAATGCATTTTTGCATCTATTGATAAGATCATGGGATTTTTGTCTTTGCTTTCATTTATATGATGCATTATGTTTGTTGACTTGCGAATTTTGTACCCTCCTTGCATCCCTGGGATGAATTCCACTTGATCATGGTGAATGATCTTTTTAAGGTATTGCTGGATGCAGATTGTCAATATTTTGTGGAGGATTTTAGTGTCCATATTCATCAGGGATATTGGCCTGAAGTTTTCTTTCTTTGTTGTTCTTTGGGATTAAACTGGTGCTGGCTTCATAAAAAGAGGTTGGGAGTCTTCCATCATTTTGGATTTTTTGGAATAGTCTCTGAAGAATAGGAGTTAGGTATTCCTTAAATGCTTTGTAGAATGCTCTGCGAAACCATCTGGTCCAGGGCTTTTGTGTGTGTGGAGTTTTTTGATTACTACTTCAATTTCCTCTGCTGTTATTAGTCTGTTCAGGCTTTCTCCTTCTTCTTCATTCAGTTTTGGAAGGTTATAATTATCTAGAAACTTGTCCATTTCACCTAGCTTTTCAAATTTCTTGGCATATAGTTCTTCATAGTAATTTCTTACAATCCTTTGTATTTCTGTGGTATCAGTTGTAATCTGCATCCTCTTTCATTTCTGATTGTGTTTATCTGGGTCCTCTCTCTTTTTTTCTTGATGAGTTTGTTTAAAGGCTTGTCAATTTTGTTTATTTTTTCAAAGAACCAGCTCCTAGATTTATTGTTCCTTAGAATTGTGCTTTTAGACTCTATGTCATTTAATTCTGCTCTGATCTTGGTTATTTCCTTTCTTCTACTTACTCTGAGCTGTCTTTGTTGTTGTTCTGTGAGTTCTTGTAGGTGTAGGGAAAGGTTGTTTGTTTGAAATGTTTCTATCTTTTCTTAGGTAGGCCTGCATTGCTATGAACTTCCCTCTCAGGACTGCCTTCACTGTGTCCCACAAGTTTTGGGTTGTTGTGAGTTCATTTTCATTTGTTTCCAGAAACTTTTTGATTTCTTCCTTAATCTCATTCTTGACCCATTCATTGTTTAATAGCATGCTATTCAATCTCCATGATTTTGAGTGTTTTTGATTTTTTTCCTTGAGGTTGATTTCTAGTTTCAGTCTCTATGGTCAGAGAAAATGCTTGATACGATTTTAATTTTCTTGAAATTGTTGAGACTTGTTTTGTGTCTTATCATGTGGCTTATCTTTGAAAATGTTCCATGTGCATTTGAAAAGAATGTGTATTTAGCTTCTTTGGAATGAAAGGCTCTCTATATATATCAGTTAAGTCCATTCCATCTAGGGCATTGTTCAATGCTGCAATATCTTTGTTGATATTTTCTTTGAAAGGTATATCCATTTTAGACAGTGGGGTGTTGAACTCTCCTAGTATAATTCTGTTGCTGTCAATATCTTTCTTGAAGTCCTCCAAGATTTTCTTTATGTATTTGGGTGCTCCTATGTTGGGTGCATATATATTTGCAATGTCTATGTCTTCTTGATGGATTCTTCCATTGAATATTATGAAGTGACATTTTGAGTCTTTTTTTACGGCCCTTTTTTTTAAGTCTATTTTGTCTGATATGAGTATTGCTACCCCAGCTCTTTTTTTTCCTGTCCGTTTGCTTGGAAAACTTGTTTCCAGCCCTTCACTTTCAATCTGTGTAGGTCTTTTGTCCTGAGGTCGGTCTATATAGGCAGCTTATGTGTGGGTCATACTTTCTTATCTATTCTGCTATTCTATGTCTTTTGATTGGAGCATTTAATCCATTTATGTTAAAGGTTATTATTGATAGGTATTTATTTATTGATATTTTTTCATACTTGTGTTCCTCTCTCTCTCTCATTCTTTTTCTTCCTTTTCTTAAAGTAGTTCCTTTAGCATCTCTTGCAGGGCTGGTTTGGAAGAGGTGTATTCTTTTAGACTTCTTTTGTCTGGGAAGCTCCTTATTTGGCCTTCCGTATTAATTGAGAGCCTTGGTAGGTAATGTAGCCTTGGATGCAGGCCTCTGGTTATCATTACCTGAAATATTTCTTGCTATTCTCTTCTGGCTTGGAGCATTTCCATTGAAAAGTCAGCTGCTAGTCTCATCAGGGCTCCCTTGTATGTTACTTCCTCTTTCTCCCTTGCTGCCTTTAAGATTCTTTCTTTGTCTGGGCATTTTGCCATTTTAATTATGATGTCTTGAAGTGGGCCTCTTAAGTTCCTCTTGATTGGGACTCTCTGTGTTTCCTGGATTTGTCGGACTTTTTCTCTCATCAAATTAGGGAAGTTTTCCATCGCTACTTTTTCAAATAAGTTTTTTATCCCTTGTTCTTCTTCTCCTTCTGGTATCCCTATTATATGGATATTATTATGTTTCATGTTGTCTTGCAGTTCTCTTAACCCCTTTTTGTTCTTTCTGAACCTCTTTTCCTTCTTCCTCCTTCTGGGTGTTTTTTGTACCTTGTCCTCTAGCTCACTGATCTGATCCTCTGGTTCATCTAGCCTGCTTTTGATTCCTTCTACTTTGTTTACAGTTTATAAATTATATTCTTCATTTCCTCTTGACCCTTGTTCATAGTTTCTATTTCCTTTTTCATGTTGATATAGCTTGCAGTGAGTTCATTGTAGTTTCTGTGTAGTTTCTGGTAATTCTCTGTGAGCTCATTGAGCTTCCTGATAACCATTGCTTTGAACTCCATATCTGATAGTTGCCTTGCCTATATTTCATTTATCATTCTTTCTGAGGCCTCCCCCTTTCCATTCATTTGGGGATTGTTTCTTTGTCTTCCCATTGCTTGTGAATTTCTTCTTGTTAGCCTGTGCTTTTTAAATTGATCTTTTCTGACTCCCTGTGTGTATGGTGTGAACTCCTAAGGTAGAAGACCTGTGAGATTCAGTGGTGCAGTTGCCTTGATCTCCTGAGCTCATTGGTCTTGGGCTGTCATTTATTTTGGCTCTCTGCATGTCTCTGGGTTTTGATAGTTGTTGGTTCTTTCTTTGGTGAGTCCTTCCAGCCAGCTGGTTAACTGAGGGTCACTCTGTCCACCACATCTTGTATTCTGTTGTGCAAGTGTGGCCATATTGTGTTGAAGCTGATTCTTCTGTGCGTATTAGGTTTTGGGGCTTCTCTCTCACTCTTGTTCAGTTGTTTGTTCTTGGTAGTTTCTCCACCATTTAGTTGTATTTCCAGATTGGTCCTGGATTGAGGTTACTGTGCCTTTCACTCCCTCCTTCACCTTCTTCCATTGCTGTTTGCTCATGGTTCCTTTGTTGGTGGGTTTCCTTTTCCATCAGGTATACTGGTGTTCACAGCTGCCACCTACTCATCTGATTTTTCAATGTTCTCTACAATTATTAGTCTCCAATCTTCATATATGCTGGGATACTGTTGGCTGTTTGCTCTGTTCCTCGAAAGATTAGCTAGGTGTTGCACCCATGCGCAGGGGAAGTGGAATCCGCTCCCACCCATCTCACCACTATCCTGTTTCATTCACACTGGGAACGTGTGTAAGATGAGGACTCTGAGGACCCACTCCAAGACTTCTTCAAAATTGTGTAACTTTTGAATAAAGATTTCTTTTCTTTATCACCAAACCTTTGCCTGTGGAATTTTGCCTAGAGGGTGGCAGGAGGCAGCAGGACTGCACTTGCTGTTTGATAACAAAAGTGTGGGGAAATTCAACCCAAATTATCCTCTCACAAACAGTGGAAGTTGTGGTGATATTCAATTTGGAGATTGATAGATTCATTGGAGGTATAGATAAACTGTAGGCCAGCCAGTTTACTGGAGAGAATCAGAAAGAGATAGCTGGGAGGAGCCCTCATGGGATCAGAAATGAATGTCATACATGGACCTAGTTCCTACCCCTTCAGAGGAAATGACTTGATTGTATCAATCCTTGAAAAAATTTATGCCCAGGGCATTTTGAAAATAATAGAGCAATCTGTCAGCAATTAGTATTCCTTAACATCTGGGTATGGTCAGAAAAAGAAACAGATCGTGAGAAAACCATTCTTAGCCCAGGATGATTATGAGTTCACCTCATGCTGTGACTCCAAGGAGAAACATCAGAGGTTTCACACTATAGGGTGAAATAGACTTAACTAAAATAATCTAGTCAGTCACTAAACAAGTAAACATGCAAATAACAGTAACAAATCCCAGAGGAGGTTGGACCAATACCCAAGGTTGCTACAATATGATCTAAAAGACTCAGTTTCAAACAAAAATTTTAAGACATGCAGAGAAACAAGAAAGTATGGCTCATATACTGTGGGAATAAATGGAAACCAAAAAAGCCTGTGAAAGTGGACCAGACTTAACAAAAGTTTATCTATCTACTATAAATATGTTCAAAGAACAGAAGGAATTAAATGAGTAAAGAAGGTATGATAAAAATGTCATCAAATAGAAATGATCAATGAAGAGGTAGAAATTGTTAAAGAACAAAATGGAAATTCTACATTTGAAGTGTATAATAACTGAAACTAAAATTTTACTAGAGAGGCTCAACAGTAGATTTGAACTGATATATGAAAAAATTAGTGAAGTTAAAGATAGGGTAATAGGGATTATGTGATCCAAATAATAGAAAAAGGAGATTGGGAAAAAGATACAGATCCTCAAGAAATGTGGGACACTATTAAATCCCCAACACATGGGTAATGGTAGTACCAAAAAGAGAGAGAGAAAAGGCAGAAAAATATTCAAAGAAATAATGGTACCCTGGCTGAGTAGCTCAGTTTGTTGGAGTGTCTTCCTGATATGCCAAGGTTGGGGTTCAATCCCTAGTGAAAACACATGCCAGAATCAACCAATGAATGCATAAATTAGTGGAACAACAAATCAATGTTTCTCTCTTTCTGAAATCAATAAATAAAAGTAATGTAAAAAATAATAGTTAAACTTTCCAAATGTGAAGAAAACTTTAATCTACATATTCAAGAAATGCAAAAACCTGTAGTAGGATAAACTTAAAGAGATCTACAGACACATTATAGTAAAAATCCTGAAAGTCAAAAACAAGGAGAAAACCTTGAAATCAGCAATAGACAAATGACCTGTCACTTTCAAGGCAACCCAATAAAATTAACAGCTGACTTTTCATCAGAAACAATGGAGGCCAGAGGCAGTGGGATAATGTATTTAAAGAAAATAAAACTGGTCGGGGGGGGAAATGGCGGCGAGATAGGGGGAACAGAGTCCACTTCCTCCTGCCCACTGGTTGATTTTATGAGGAACAGGGCGAAAACCCAACAGTATTCCAGCACATGTGATGATTGGTGACCAAGATTACAGGGGAATTTGAATGTTCAGACAGTAAGCAGAGTGCTTTGGAATGAAAAGGTCCCCCTCGGAACCAGCTCAGGGAGCAGGGTAGGGCTCTAGTCCCAGACCCGGCAGCTGCCGGATCGGACGCAAGATTCTTGGGAGGGAGCCAGATTGGGATGTGTGAGTGGCCAGATGCTTATTTGGTCTGGTGGGCGTAAATAGGAAGAATTTTTCAGAAAGGAAAAATAGGAAAAAAAGAGGCGCTCCATGGCTATTTGGAGAGGCCCCATCCCCAACAGTCCCGAGGTTGGTGGGTGCCTGGGAGCAGAGGCCCAGGGCAGTCTGCCTGAAGCACCGGAATGCACAAATGGTCCTCAGCCCGTGGCAGCTGGCGCTTCCATAAAGGGGAATTGGAGACTGTATGAACCCGGGGACTGGAGGCCTGTCCCTGGCCACTCCAGAAGAATTGGGAACAGCTTGCAACCAGTGTCTACGGGGCCAGGCATGACTTGTGAAACCAAACAAGGGAAACTAGGGACTGTGTGCACCCAGTGATCCATGGACCACTCGTGCACAGTTCAAAAATACCAGGGACAGTGCACAACCAGGCCCCTCAGCCGGGGCTCACTGGTGCACAATCCAGGGACAAAGAGGAAAGCGAACACAGGTGTGCAGTTCAAAAATACCAGGGACAGTGTGCAACCGGGCCCCTCGGCTGGGGCTTGCTGGCGCACAATCCAGGGACAAAGAGGAAAGCGAACACAGGTGCGCGGAGCTCACGCCGACAGCTGGGGACACAGCCCTAGCCACCCAGCCCCTCCGCACGTATCCCTGTAGGGCCAATTGCCTTTGTAGGAATAAGGCAGAAGCACCCCACTGAGGGGAGCAGCAGACTGGAGCTGCAGACCGCACAAACTCTTGACTCAGAGTGGGGGCCAAACTATCCAGAAAGGGCACGGAGAGAACCTATTATCTAGACCAGCAAAGAGAAAATAGGCGGTGGGAGAGTTGCCCCTAATAGGTGAACATCAAAAGACCCAGTTTGGACCCAGAACCACACCTAGGAACTGGGCTGGTGGCTGGACACCAGCGAAGAGTGCACCTCAGGAAGGGAGAAAAGCAAAACTAATATCTTCCCAGCCGGACACAGCCTGGCTGGACACCTTTAAAATCAGAAAGCAGAAGGTTTTGTTTGTTTGTTTGTTTGTTTTTTAACCCTTCTTCCTCTCTGTCCTTCACTATTTTTTAATTCCTTCTTCCTCCCTTTCCTTTAGTATTCCTAGTCCCCTCCTCCTCATATCTCTTTTTTTGGTTCTTTTGTTTTGTTATTTTTTATTTATAAAAAATAAAAAAAATTTTATTCTTTTAATTCATCCTTCCATTCTTTCCTTCTTTATACTTTACTCCTCCTTCTTCCCTTCCTTTTCTTATAGTATCCTTTCTCCCTTCCTTCACTCCTTTTGTTTTGTTTTGTTTTGTTTTTCTTTCTTTCCCCCTCACCCCCCTCTCTTCTTTACCTACAGGTGAGACATTAAAACCTGGAGCTGTGAAAAGACCAGAGTCAGTCCCAGACAGGGGTCAGCCCAAAAACAAGAGACAGTGAGACAAAATTAACTTTGCTACTCCAGAGAACTTGACAGATCAATTTAAGAAACAAAGGATAGCAAAAAGAGTCTCACAAACAATGGGAAGACAAAGAAACAATCCCCAAATGAAAGGAAAGAAGGAAACCCCAGAAAGAATGATAAACAAAACAGAGGCAAGCCAACTATCAGATATTGAGCTCAAAGCATTGGTTATAAGGAAGCTCAAAGAAGCTCGATGAGCTCTCAGAAAATTTCCAGAAACTACAAGGAAACTACAATGAACTCACTGCAAACTATGTCAACATGAAAAAGGAAATAGAAACTATCCAAAAGGGCCAAGAGGAAATGAAGAATACAATATCTGAACTGAAGAACACAACAGAAGGAATCAAAAGCAGACTCAATGAAGCAAAGGATCGGATCAGCAAGCTCGAAGACAAAATAGAAAAAAACACCCAAAAAGAGCAGGAACGGGAAAAGAGACTAAGAAAGAATGAAGAGGTATTAAGGGAAATGCAGGACAACATGAAACGTAATAATATTCATATAATAGGGATACCAGAAGGAAAAGAAGAAGAGCAAGGGATAGAAGACGTGTTTGAAAAGTAATGATGGAAAACTTCCCTAATCTGATGAGAGAAAAAGTCACACAAGTCCAAGAAACACAGAGAGTCCCAATCAAAAGACACCCAAACAGGCCCACTTCAAGACACGTCATAATTAAAGTGGCAAAAGTCGAAGACAAAGAGAGAATCTTAAAGGCAGTAAGGCAGAGACAGGAAGTAACATACAAGGGAGCCCTGATAAGGCTAGCAGCTGACTTCTCAATGGAAACACTGCAAGCCAGAAGTGAATGGCAAGAAATATTCCAAGGAATGAGAACCAGAGGCCTGCAAACAAGGCTACTGTACACAGCAAGGCTCTCAATTAAGATAGATGGTCAAATAAGGAGCTTCCCAGACAAAAGAAGTCTAAAAGAATACACCTCCACCAAACCAGCTCTGCAAGAGATGCTAAAGGGACTGATTTAAGGAAAGGAAGAAAAAGAGAGAGAGAGAGAGAAACACAGGAAGAAAAAAAATGGCAATGAATAAGTACATATCAACAATAACCTTAAATGTAAATGGATTAAATGCTCCAATCAAAAGACATAGAATAGTGGAATGGATAAGAAAGCATGACCCACATATATGCTGCCTACAAGAGACCCACCTCAGGACAAAAGACCTACACAGATTGAAAGTAAAAGGCTGAAAACAAGTTTTCCAAGCAAACAGACAGGAAAAAAGAGCCAAGGTAGCAATACTCATATCAGACAAAATAGACTTCACAAAAAGGGCCATAAAGAGAGACCCAAAAGGACACTTCATAATACTCAAGGGAAGAATCCACCAAGAAGACATAAACATTATAAATATATATGCACCCAACACAGGAGTGCCCAAATACATAAAGAAAATCTTGGAGGACTTCAAGAAAGATATTGATAGCACCACAGTTATAGTAGGGGACTTCAACACCCCACTGTCAAAAAATGGACAGATCTTCCAAACAAAATATCAAGAAAGATATTGTGGCATTGAACAATACCCTAGAAGAAATGGACTTAACTTATATATATAGAGCCTTTCATCTCAAAGAAGCTAAATACACATTCTTTTCAAATATACATGGAACATTTTCAAAAATAGACCAAATGATAGGACACAAAACAAGCCTCAACAAATTTAAGAACATTGAAATCATATCAAGTATTTTCTCTGACCACAAGGGTCTAAAATTAGAAATCAATCCCAAGGAAAAAAACCCAAAACACTCAAAATCATGGAGATTGAATAGCATGCAATTAAACAATGGATGGGTCAAGGTCGAGATTAGGGAAGAAATCAAAAAGTTGCTCGAAACAAATGAAAATGAGCTTATAACAACCCAAAACTTATGGGACACAGAGAAGGCAGTCCTGAGAGGGAAGTTCATAGCAATGCAGGCCTACCTAAAAAAAAAAAGAAACGTTTCAAACAAACAACCTAACTTTACACCTACAAGAATTCGAGGAAAAACAACAAAGACAATCCAGAGCAAGTAGAAGGAAGGAAATAACCAAGATCAGATCAGAATTAAATGACTTAGAGACTAAAAGGACAATTCTAAGGATCAATGAATCCAGGAGTTGGTTCTTTGAAAAGATAAACAAAATAGACAAGCCTTTAAGCAGGCTCATCAAGAAAAAAAGAGAGAGGACCCAAATAAACTCAATCAGAAATGAAAGAGGAGATATTACAACTGACACCAGAGAAATACAAAGGATTGTAAGACACTACTATGAAGAAATGTATGCCAAGAAATATGAAAACCTAGGTGAAATGGACAAATTTTTAAAAAAATATAATCTTCCAAAACTCAATAAAGAAGAAGCAGAAAGCCTGAACCGACCAATAAGAACAGATGAAATTGAAGCAGTAATCAAAAAACTCCTACACACAAAGCCCTGGACGAGATGGTTTCACAAGGAGAATTTTACAAAGCATTTAAGAAAGAACTAACACGTATCCTTCACAGACTATTCCAAAAAATTCAAGAAGATGGAGGACTCCCAAACTCTTTTTATGAAGCCAGCATCATCCTAATCCCAAAACCAGAAAAAGACACAACAAAGAAAGAAAACTTCAGGCCAATATCGTTGAAGAACATAGACGCTAAAATCCTCAACAAAATATTTGCAAACTGCATCCAGAAATACCTTCAAAGATCATACACCATGACCAAGTGGGATTCATCCCAGGGATGCAAGGATGGCACAATATTTGCAAAACAATAAACATAATACATCACACAAACAAAAGCAAAGACAAAAATCACATGACCATATCAATAGATGTAGAAAAAGTATTTGACAAGGTACAGCACCCGTTTATGATAAAAACACTTAGCAAAGTGGGAATAGAGGGAGCATTCCTCAACATAATAAAAGCCATATATGAGAGATCTACAGCCAACATTATACTCAATGGGTAAGAACTAAAATCTTTCCCACTAAGGTCAGGGACAAGACAAGGTTGTCCACTATCACCACTTCTATTCAACATACTACTGGATGTTTTAGCCACAGCAATCAGACAAGAAAAGGAAATAAAAGGCATCCAAATTGGAAAGGAGGAAACAAAACTATCATTGTTTGCAGATGACATGATAGTATACTTAGAAAATCCTATAGACTCCTCCAAAAAACCACTCGACCTAATAGTTGATTTGGCAAAGCAGCGGGATACAAAGTCAATATCCAGAAATCAAAGGCATGTTTGTATACCAACAGTGAAACAGCAGAAACAGAAATCAGGAAAAAAATCCCATTTGATATAGCAACAACAACAACAAAAAATACCTGGAATAAACCTAACCAACGAGGTAAAAGACCTGTACTCAGAAAACTACACAACACTGAAGAAAGAAATCATGGAAGACACAAACAAATGGAAACATATACCATGCTCATGGATTGGAAGAATCAACATCATCAAAATGTCCATACTCCCCAAAGCAATTTATAGATTCAATGCAATCCCTATCAAAGTACCAATGGCAT
>PVJI01019913.1:0-30051 GCA_004026765.1 Micronycteris hirsuta
GGCACTTTGTTATGGCAGCCCAACAAATGGGAGCAGTACCATAACATTAAAATACAAGGTACTGATATTATTTAATTACAGAAAAAAATGTTCTACGTGATCAAATTTAGTTATCTTATTTTTTCTTTTCCCTTCCTTTTGACTCAGACTAAAAATTTACAACTGTAATAGAGAGTATGTGCTCAAAAAAAAAAAAAAAAAAGGATTATTTTTCTCCAGGAGAGATAGTCGTAGAAAGTAAGTAAAAGTAGACAGTTTGGAAAGTCTCCTTTATTTATTAAATCTGTTCCAGAACTTGTTGACAAGAACTCCTAAATTCAGGAGAGAAATACCTGTCTAATGCAAAGGCAGATGGTACTAGGGAAAAAAAAAAAAAACACATATGTGGAAAACAGTCTCATTGCATCATATAGTGAAATGAACCAAGCAAAAGAGAGACTGAAAGTTAGATGTAGGGACAGATAATGAAAGAAAGAAGAAAGAAAAAAAAAGAAAGAAGAGAGAGAAGGGAAGGAAAAAAGAAAAAGGAGGAGAAAAAGGAAATAAGCAGATTGGGGAGGGTGAGGGGAAAAAGGCCATTAAATCATATTTCTTCTTTGTTTAATGTACTAATAAAACCTCATAGAGTTCTTCCACAGTGGAAGTGTTTGGGTTAATAACAATGTTTTACAGAAAATGGCCAATGTGTTAAAAAAATAAATAAATAGTGCTGTGAATGTTTATAAAATAGCACAATTGGTTTGTTCAGTGTTTTGCAGTGCTCTCATGACAGCAAAGATGAGTGGGGGAAAGCAGTAGATGGAGAAGCAGACAGTTTTAAACATGATGGCCTTTTAAAAATTGTGATACAAAAGAAAAACAGAAAGGGGCTTTCCTTTCGGATAACCAGTGACACTTGTATAGTGCCTTCCAAGCAGTTTACATATTGTTACCAATAACTGCTTTCATTCTTATTACTGGCCGGTAACAGATCGTAGCTATCCCCTTCTCCAGAGAATTGTCCCCAAAGAGAAGCCACCTCTCCTAGAAAGGTATAATAAAGAGGACATTGAGTATGACACAATTTCTGCTCTAGAGCTCCCTGGGAGACTGAAGCTGGTCTCTAGTTAACACCACAGGTTTGCTTTGCTTTTCATCACTACTCTAATCTGCTTCCTTCCAACCCCTTATCCTGAGCATATTCATGCCATAAATCACTGCAATGAGATCCCCATTCTCAGGCTCTGTGCTTTACAATGCAGCCCTAAGAAGTGGCCTCTAAGCAGGAGAGTCTAGATGTGGACCACTTGCAGCAGTGACGACACATTATGGGGAACACACAAAGCATCGCAATCACTGTGTCATTATCACCATGTAGTTTAAGACTTTCACCTCTAGCAAACTGTAAAGATGTGTAAAGTCATACACAAAACTTGGTGCTATGTTTTGGGCATTTGAGAAATAGATAGATTGGAAGGGGTTGCTGAGCGTCACTAGTTCATTGCAAAGAAAAATGTTCCAGATTTAGTAATCAACAACTTAAAGCAAAACATGGCAGACAAGGACTTCCTTGGCTATCTTTAAAGACCATCTCATTGGCTGTAGTTGAAGCTCTCAAGATGAGGAACTGGATTTGATTCTAAAGAGGCAGAACCACAGAAAAAGCTAAATCTGGATTCTGATGAGTCTCATGTGGCAAGGTCAGTGTTCTGATGGGGAATGATCAGGGCTGAGATCTGGTATTGGGGTGGCTGGATAGATGCACTACAGAACCTTGAAACTTCAGACTCCAGTGAACCCACCAGGTCTACAGAATTGACTTACTTTCTCCTATAGGAAATAGAGCCACCTACACTCCCTTGCTTAAAGCCCCTGTCAAAGTCCCAATAGCTTTACAAGACTACTGCCCTCTTCAATATCTGCCCCACCTCCCCGGCTGCAGACATCATTAGGGTTAAATCTGTACATAACCAGACTGGAGAGGGGCTGGGTCCCCTCCAAGAAGACCATAAACATGAGCATGTTTGATCCAGCTACTTCTTTTTTTTTAATATATTTTATTGATTATGCTATTACAGTTGTCCCATTTTCCTCTCTTTCTTCCCCTCCACCCCCACCCCCCATTCCCCACCCTTTAGTTTTCGTCCATAGGTCATACACATAAGTTCTTTGTCTTCTACATTTCCTATACTATTCTTAACCTATCCCTGTCTGTTTTCTACCTACCATTTATGCTACTTATTCTCTACACTGTTTCCCCCCCTCTCCCCCTACCACTCCCCTGTTGATATCCCTCCATGCCTTATACAAATCCCTTTAACATTTCATCTAATAAAGGCTGGGTGATGATGAACTCCTTGAACTTGACCTTATCGGAGAAGCACTTTATTTGCCCTTCCATTCTAAATGATAGCTTTGCTGGATAGACTATTCTTGGATATAGGTCCTTGCCTTTCATGACTTGGAATACTTCTCTCCAGCCCCTCCAGCTACTTCTAACTGTAATTAAAGTAAATTCAGAATTTAATCTCAGCCATTGCAAGACTCTCAGTGTTCCCCTCAATGTCACCTTGTCCCCAGTAATGGTGTGAGGAAGATGACATGGGAGGAGAGCTTTTCATAGCTTCCCAGTGTGAGGAGCACAGGTCCCTCCCAACACCATCTTCTGGCCTCCAAAGGCCTCCACCAAGTGCTACTTCACTAGCCTAGTCTTCAGGCTTTCAGATTATTGTCTCTATTATGCAGTCTAACATAATTTATGCACAATTAACTGAAAGATGCTTTTAAAATACCCCTCTATTTTCCAAATATATATGCCTGAGACCAAATTTTGTTCCTATATTTCAACTGAAATAGTATTCTGCAAAAGATCAAATGCAGGCATACATGTGAGAATTCATCTGTTTACTATGAAGCCCAATATTAAAGATATTTGCAACAATGCCTTTGTACTCTTTGTACTATTTTTTTTTGTTTTTGAAAATATAATTACTTTTCATAACAGTATACATCTATGTTAACATATGATGAATTTATTTTTTAAACATTTTATTTATTAATTTTTAGAGAAAGGAGAAGGGAGGAAGAAAGGGAAGGAAACATCAATGTCTCAGAAACATTTATCAGTTGCCTCTCATATGTACCCCAACCAGGGACTGAACCCACAACCCAGGCATGTGCCCTGACCAGGAATCAAACTGGCTACCTTTCACTTGGCAGGACAACACCAAACCAACTGAACCATACTGGTTAGGGCTACGATGAGTTTCTTATTGATATTTTAAAATAAGTTAATAAATGCATGTTTTTAAATGTCTCAGTTTTAGCTCACAATATTGTAAGGATAAATAGATATAACCCACATTAACAAAAGCTCTTAGAAGTCCTCAATAATCTTTAAGAATATAAAGAGTACTTTAAACCAAAAACTTGAGAACCAGTGATGTAGAGGAGAATAATCAAAGCCCTGGCTTCTCATGAAGAATCTTGATCAAACAACCTCAACCAGAGGATCAGAGACTCTGAAAACAAATAGACTGCACCCTATTGTGTCCCCAGCATCCTGACTAGACAGGTCCTGCCATGAGCCCACTGTTTTGTGTCTCTTCAGTTCTCACCCCTTCTCCAGCCTCGGACTTTAGAATAATATCCCACATCTTTCCAATAGGTTAACTTTGCTACGTTAGCTGGGGTTAATTCCTGTTGAATGCATCAGGTCATACTAACAGATACAGTGTCTAATCATACTCCTTCACTGGCCTGAGTCTGAAATCTTTGTCTTACAGTCACATTCAGTTGTATCCATTTGTCCCTGCCTCTGGGAGCCAGCATTTCCAACACCAGAGAATCCCTCACCACAAATGAGGAATTTAAATGAAAAACTGGGAAACCCAGTTCTACTCTCCTTGGGCTGTTTTTCAGCCAGTCCTGAACAGTAAACTCATGAGACACCACATCAGTTTTTATTACATGTTGACAAACTAGTCATTAGAGGTCTACTTAGTTCTTTACCCCAGAGTCAGGGTGTCTGTTACAATTTACCTTCTAAACGTCATATACACATCAGCACAATAATGTACAAAACAAATATGGACATTGTTGGAAATGCTATTATCCCCATTTTGGAAAGTACAGCAATTAACTCTCTTCCCTTAGGTCCTCAATGGGATCCACATTTTAGAAACCTGACCCCAAACCTCACACCACTCACCATCACCATGGCTCCCAGAATAAACATGGACATTCAGAGTCTGTACATGAGGAACTTAAAGACTGCAAATTCACTGAACGAATTCTCTATAAAGTCTTACTTTAAAACATAGTAAACAGTTCATGTCACAAAGATATTTTACTTCCCTCCAAAACAAATTTTATATTTCTCCTTGCTGACACTATTATCTAATTTCTTTTTAACATTTCTGGAAGAATATGGTCCCTGGGAGTCTTTACTTACTATACTTGTAATAATCAAGCCCTAGTTTTTATAAAAGATTTATGAAACCCGAGAACTAATTGCAATTTGAGGCAGAACAATATCTAGAATTAGGAAAGATACAGTTCTGTACAACACCTCCTTTTTCAGATGGCATTCACTCTTGGGCATGACAGAATTACAAAGAGTAGAAAATAAAGAAAATTGACCAGGTTAATAAATTAGATCAAAACCAGGCATTTAGCCCTGGCTGGTGTAGCTCAGTGGATTGAGCGCGGGCTGGGAACCAAAGGGTCCCGGTTCGATTCCCTGTCAGGGCACATGCCTGGGTTGCAGGCCAGGTCCCCAGTGAGGGCCACGTGAGAGGCAACCACACATTGCTGTTTCTCTCTCTCTCTGTCTCCCTCCCTTCCCCTCTTTCTAAAATAAAAACAAAAACAAAAACAAAAAACAGGCATTTATTTTCAGAGAAGTTTTCGATGATTACCCCAGAGACATTTGGACTAAGGAGAGAGCAATGGTAGCCCTTAACTGTTTAAAAGACAGAGTAATTAGACCTCACCAGTTTATCACTAATTTGTGAAAGCTATAGGCTTTCACAATTTTCTGAAGGTACAGAGTTCCCCTCACTGGGACTATAAAAGCTGGATATGGTATAGACAGGTGAGCATCCTCCTAATTCTGAGATGCTTTCACTCTACAGCTCCTTTTGCTGGTTTTTAAAATAACTTCAACGTTTGAATCAGAAACTGATGTTGAGTTAATGGGAGTAACTATGCAACCTATACCATACAAAGCAATTTGGGGCTTAAAGTTAATAATTTATAGGGGTAAAATAGCTTTAAGTATGCATCATATTTGTAGTGCATAAAAACATTAACATGCTTTCTTCTGGCATTTAAAATACCAGGAAATAAGACTATACTATCAGGGATCATTTCTATAGTTTGTTACTAAAATGCCAGGAAATATACACAGAACAAAATAGATGAAGTTTCTGATGGTGGTACAAGAAATTGAAAAAGCCAACAGAGCAAAGCTTTCTTAACTTGAAATCAAGGCCCAAAATAGGTTTCAAGAAAGAGGCAAAGGTTTTATTTTCATTAACTTTGGTTGAGTATAGTATAGATTTAATAGAGAAAGAACATGTGAGTGGAAGAAACAGATGATAATTTGTCAGAATAGAAAAAGGTAGGTTCTCTACTATAAAGAAAGGCAGCCACCCTGGCAGCAGCAGACTCCACTAGGGGCACAGAGCAAGTGTGATCAGCTGGTGGACTGCAGCCACATTCGTCTGCACATCCTGAAGAAGCAGCTCAATGAATGAAGGCATTTGATTTTCATTTTAACAAAAAAAGTTCCTTTTTTTTTTTGTTGTGTAACAACAATATTACCACAAACCTAGTAGTAATACATCTTCACACATCTTTTAAAATTTTTTTCAATTAGAGTTCATATTCAGTATTATTTTGTATTACTATCAGGTGTACAGCATAGTGGTTAGACAATCATGTACTTTACAAAATGTTCCCCCCCTTATTTCCAGTACCCAAGTGACACCATACATAGTTATTACACTATTATTGACTATATTTCCTATATTGTACTTTATATCCTCATGACTATTTTGTAACTACCAAAATGTACTTCTCAATCCCTTCAACTGTTTCACCCAGTCCCCCAAACCCCTTCCCATCTGCCAATCATCAGTCTGTTCCCTGTATCTATGAGTCCATTTGCTTTGCTTTTCATTTTTTAAAATAATCATTTTGTTGTTGTTCAATTAAAGTTCTCTGCATTTCTCCCCAACCACTCCCCCCACCCCAGCCAAACCCACCTCCCCGCTTTGTTTCCATCCTCCTCTCCAGTTTTGTCCATGTGTTCCTCATAGTAGTTCCTGAAAACCCTTCCTCTCATTATCCCCTCCCACCTCCCCTCTGGTTACTGTCAAATTGTTCTTAATTTCTATGTCTCTGGTTATATTTTGCTTGTTCTTTTCTTTTGTTGATTATGTTTGAGTTAAAGGTGAGATCATATGGCATTTTCCCTCACCGCCTGGCTTATTTTGCTTAGCATAATGCTCTCCAGTTCCATCCATGCTGTCGCAAAGGGCAGGAGCTCCTTCTTTCTCTCTGTTGCGTAGTATTCCATTGTGTAAATGTACCACAGTTTTTTGATACACTCACTTACTGATGGGCACTTAGGTTGCTTCAAACACTTGGCTATTGTAAATTGTGCTGCTATGAACACTGGGGTGCATAGGTTCTTTTAGATTGGTGTTTCAGGGTTCTTGGTATATAATCTCAACAGTGGAATTGATGGGTCAAAAGGCAGTTCCATTTTTCGTTTTCTGAGGAAATTCCATACTGTTTTCCACAGTGGCTGCAGCAGACTGCATTCCCACCAACAGTGCACTAGGGTTCCTTTTTCTCCACATCCTCTCCAACACTTGTTTGCTGATTTGTTTATGATGGCCATTCTGACTGGTGTGTAGTAGTATCTCATTGTGGTTTTAATTTTCATCTCTCTGGTGGCTAATGTTGCTGAGCATCTTTTCATATGTCTCTGGGCCCTCTGCATGTCCTCCTTGGAGAAGTGTGTGTGCAAGTCTTTTACCCATTTTTTAATTGGGTTTTGTGTCTTCCTGGGGTGGAGTCATGTGAGTTCTTTAAATATTTTGGAGATCAAACCCTTGTCTGAGGTATCATTGCCAAATATGTTTTCCCATAAGGTTGGTTGTCTTTTCATTTTAATGCTGTGTTCTTTAGCCGTGCAGAAGCTTTTTAATTTGATGAGGTCCATTTGTTTATTCTTTCCTTTATATCCCTTCCTTTAGGGGATGTATCAGTGAAGATATTCCTACATGGAATGTTTGAGATTTTCCTGCCGATGTTTTCCTCTAGCACTTTTATGATGTCACAACTTATATTTAAATCTTTTATCCATCTTGAATTTATTTTTGTGTGCAGTGTAAGTTGGTGATCGAATTTCATTTTTTTGCATGTAGTTGTCCAGCTCTCCTAACATCATTTGTTGAAGAGGCTATTTTTACTCCATTTTATGCTCTGCCCCCTTTGTTGAAAATCAATTGGCCATAGAGACTTGGGTTTATTTCTGGGCTCTCTATTCTGTTCCATTGGTCTATGTGTGTGTTCTTATGCCAGTTCCAGGCTGTTTTGATTACAGTGGACTTGTAATACAGTTTGATATCAGGTACTATGATCCTTCCTACTTTGTTCTTCTTTCTCAAAATTGCTGCAGCTCTTCAGGGTCATTTATGGTTCCATATAAATTTTTTAATGTTTGTTCTATATCTGTGGAATATGTCATTGGCACATTAATAGGTATTGCATTGAATCTATAAATTGTTTTGGGTAGTATGGACATTTTGATGATGTTAATTCTTCCAGTCCATGAGCATGGTACATGCTTGCATTTGTTTGTGTCTTTATTAATTTCTTTCTTCAATGTTGTGTAGTTTTCTGAGTACAGGTCTTTTACCTCCTTGGTTAGGTTTATTTCTAGGTACTTTATTTTTCTTATTGCTATATCAAATGCGATTTTTTTCCTCATTTCTGTTTCTGATATTTCATTGTTGGTGTACAAAAATGCCTTTGATTTCTGAATATTGACTTTGTAGCCTGCTGTTTTGCCAAATTCACTTATTAGGTCGAGCAGTTTTTTGGTGGAGTCTATAGGATTTTCTATGTATACTATCATGTCATCTGCAAACAATGACACTTTTGCTTCCTCATTTCTAATTTGGATGCCTCTTACTTCTTTTTCTTGTCTGATTGCTGTGGCTAGCACTTCCAATACTATGTTGAATAGGAGTGGTGAAAGCAGGCATCCTTGTCTTCTTCCCAATCTTAATGGGAAAGCTTTAAGTTTTTGCACATTGAGTATGATGTTGGCTGTCGGTCTCTCATATATGGCCTTTATTATATTGAATAATGCTCCCTCTATTCCCACTTTGCTAAGTACTTTTGTCATAAATGGATGTTGTATCTTATCAAATGCTTTCTCTGCGTCAATGTATGTGATCATGTGATTTTTGTCTTTTGTTTTGTTTATGTGATGTATTAAGTTTATTGTTTTGTGAATATTGTACCATCCTTGCATCCCTTGGACGAATCCCACTTGGTCATGGTGTATAATCTTTTTTACATGTTGCTGGATGCCATTTGCCAATGTTTTGTTGTGGTTTTAGCATCTATGTTCATCAGCGATATTGGCCTGAAGTTTTCTTTCTTTGGTATGTCTTTATCTGCTTTTGGGATTAGGATGATGATGGCTTCATAAAAAGAGTTTGAGAGTCTTCCATCTTCTTGAATTTTTTAGAATAGTATGTGAAGAATAGGGGTTAGCTCTTTCTTAAATGCTATGCAAAATTTTCCTGTGAAACCATCTGGTTCAGGGCTTTTGTGTGTCAGAAGCTTTTTGATCACTGCTTCAATTTCGTCAGCTGTTATTGATCTGGTCAGGCTTTCTGCTTCTTCTTCACTGAGTTTTGGAAGATTATACTTTTCTAGAAATTTGTCCATTACACCTAGGTTTTCAAATTTCTGGGCATATAGTTCTTCATAGTAATTTCTTACCTAAAGGAAATCCGTACATCCACCTTGGGAAGTGTAGCCCTGATGTTTCATGTCTAATAAGAGCGTGGTCTCTCGTGAAACATAAAGTCGGCAGGCAGGACCCATGTGTGCGGTAGCAGAATTTCCCATGGGGAAATCAGGTTGGCATATTTCTTAGATTTAGAACTTGCTATTGCTGAAACCTCTCTCTCCCTGGATCAAAAGGATTTACGCCAATGCATGTCCAGGTTCCTCTTGGCCAGTGTTTATGGTTTTTTTAAATTCAGCCCAAGCCTGTTGCCCTTCCATTTGCATATCTCTCCTTTTGATGTACCTTCCTGAACCATCTACTGCCTAACTCGAATCTACAATCTATGCATAGTTAATGAAGACCATTCTGATGTGAATGTGTTCTGAAACCACAATAAAAGGTCAGGCTAAGCTACGCACTAGACCCTCTCCCATATGATAAGGGAAGCGTCGCGTGGTCCCAGATCTCTCTAGTCCTGCGTGTTTCTGTGTGAGCTTATTCACGCGTCAGTCACGGCCATAGGAATTCTGCGGGACAGGATTCACAGCATTTACCATCCTTTGTATTTCTGTGGTATCAGTTGTAATCTTTACTCTTTCATTTCTGATTGTGCTTATTTGGGTTCTCTCTCTTCTTTTCTTGATGAGTCTGCTGAAAGGTTTGTTGATTTTGTTTACCTTTGAAAGAACCAGCTCCAGGATTTATTGATCCTTTGAATTGTGCTTTTAGTCTCTATGTCATTTAATTCTGCTCTGATCTTGGTTATTTCCTTTCTTCTACTTGCTATGGGCTGTCTTTGTTGTTGTTCCTCCAGTTCTTGTAGGCATAGGGTTAGGTTGTTTATTTGAAGTGTTTCTATCTTTTTTAAGGAGGCCTGTGTCACTATGAACTTCCCTCTCAGGACTGCCTTCGCTGTGTTCCCTAAGTTTTGGGTGGTTGTAAGATCATTTTCATTTGTTTCCAGAAACATTTTGATTTCTTCCTTAATCTCATTCTTTACCCATTCATTGTTTAATAGCATACTATTCAATCTCCATGAGTTTGAATGTTTTGGGTTTTTTTCTTTGAGTTTGGTTTCTAGTTTCAGTCCCTCATGGTTGGAGAAAATGCTTGATATGATTTCAATTTTCTTGAATTTGTTGAAGCTGTTTTGTGTCCTATCATGTGGTCTATCTTTGAAAATATTCCATGTGCATTTGAAAAGAATGCGTATTTTGCTTCTTTGGGATGAAAGGCTCTATATGTATCAGGTAAGTCCATTTGGTCTAGGGCATTGTTCAATGCCACAATATCGTTGTTGATGTTTTGTTTGGAAGATCTACCCATTTTTGACAGTGGGGTGTTAAAACTCCCTACATTATTGTGTTGTTGTCAATATCTTTTTTGAAATCCTCCAAAATTTTCTTTATTTCTTTGGGTGCTCCTATGTTGAGTGCATATATATTTACAATGTTTATGTCTTCTTGATAGATTCTTCCCATGGGTATTATGAAGTGACCTTCTGGGTATCTTTTAATGGCTCTTTTTTTAAAGTCTATTGTGTCTGATATGAGTATTGGTACCCCAGCTTTTTTCCCCTGTCCATTTGCTTAAAATATTTGTTTCCAGCCCTTCACTTTCAGTCTGTGTATGTCTTTTGTCCTGAGGTGGGTCTCTTGTAGGCAGCATATGTGTGGATCATGCTTTCTTGTCCATTTTTCTATTCTATGTCTTTTGATTGGGGCATTTAATGCATTTATGTTTAAGGTTATTATTGATAGGTACTTAATCATTGCCAGTTTTTTGTACCTGTGTTCCTCTCTCTATCACTGTTTTTCTTCCTGTTCTTAAAGCAGACCCTTTAGCATGTCTTGCAGAGCTGGTTTGGAGGAGGTGTATTCTTTGAGGCTTCTTTTGTCAGGGAAGCTTCTTATTTGGCCTTCTATTTTAATTGAGTGTCTTGCTGGATAAAGCAGTCTTGGTTGCAGTCCTCTGGTTTTCGTTACCTGGAATATTTCTTGCCATTCTCTTCTGGCTTGGAGTGTTTTCGTTGATAAGTAAGCTGCTAGTCTTATCAGGGCTCCCTTGTATGTTACTTCCTATTTTTCCCTTGTTTCCTTTAGGATTCTCTCTTTGTCTTGGAATTTCACCATTTTAATTGTGATGTGCCTTGAAGTGGACCTCTTTGGGTTCCTCTTGATTGGGACTCTCTGTCTTTCCTGGATTTGTGTGACTTTTTCTCTCATCAAATTAGGGAAATTTTCCATCATTACTTTTTCAAACAGGTTTTCTATCCCTTGCTCTTCTTCTTTGCCTTCTGGTATCCCTATTATATGGATATTATTACATTTCATGTAGTCCTGCATTTCTCTTAACCCCTCTTCATTCTTTCTGAGTCTCTTTTCCTTTTCTTGCTCTTTCTAGGTGTTTCTTTCTACCTTATCCTCCAGCTCACTCACCCGATCCTCTGCTTCATCTAGCTTGCTTTTGATTCCTTCTACTGTGTTCTTCAGTTCAGAAATTGTATTCTTCATTTCCTCCTGATCCTTGTTGATAGTTTCTATTTACTTTTTCATGTTGATATAGTTTGCAGTGAGTTCATTGTAGTTTCCCTGTAGTTTTTGGTAATTCTCTGTGAGCTCATTTAGCTTCCTGATAACCATCACTTTGAACTCAATATCTGATAGTTGACTTGCCTCTATTTCATTTAACATTCTTTCTGAGGCTTCCTTCTTTCCTTTCATTTGGGGATTGTTTCTTTGTCTTCCCACTGTTTGTTTGTGCTCAGTTGGAGGGGGGAACGCAAAATGGTTTAATAAAGCAGGAATGTATTCTATGGTATTTAAAGTCCCAACCCATAGAGAAGAGATAGGAAATCCATTGTAAAAATATAGTGTTAACAGTGATATTTCACCCAAGTAGCCACTTTTGAGAAAGTGTGGAGAAGAGATAAGACTCTTGTGAGGGCCAGGGGGTAGATTGTGAGTTGGCTCTAGAAAGCAGTGAGCTTGTAGGAGGTGAGATTATGAGGTGAAGTGAGAGTAAAGGATAAAAAACATACGTACTGTGTGAGAGAATAGTTAACCACAACAGTGAAGTTCTGGAAACAGTGAAGTGAAATGAGGTCTGAGAGGGGTGCTGTGTAGTGTTTATTATTGAATGGAACGGCAATTATTTACCATAGTAATGGAGCAACAGTCATATGACAGAATCTATGTGATCTGAATAAGAAGAATAGGAGGTACAGGACCTGGAGAAGTGTGCTATTGGAACACAAGTGAAGTGAAAGACAGAAAATTAAAAATACTCTATGAAAGAGAGAACAGGAAAAAACAGTCAAACAATGCAATTTAACAAACCAAGCAAAGAAGACTAAACAGAAAGAAGGGAAATAAAAAATGCTAATAAAATAAAAGATGTAAAAATAATGTTAAAAAATAATAATACAAATATACAATAACTTGCATGTTCTCTGGAGTAGCAAAGTGAAATTTGTCTCACTGTCTCAGTTGTTGGGGTGACCTCTCTGTTGGTCTAACTCTGGTCCTTTCACAGCTCCAGGTTTTATTATCTTGTGTCTGATTTTTTTATGTCCTCTACAATTTTAGACACCAATCTTCATATTTGCTGAGGTACCATTGGCTGTTCACCCTGTTCCTCAGAGGATTGGCTAGGTGTTCCACCCATGCGCAGGAGGAAGTAGACTCCACTCCCACCTATCTCACTTCCCCTATTTGCACTCGAGTCCATTTGTTTTGTTTGTTTATTTATATTGTTCTTTAGATTCCACATGTAAGTGAAATTATATGGTATTTGTCTTCTTCTGACTGACTTATTTCACTGGACATAATATCATTTAGGTACATCTATCTTGCAAATGATAAGATTTTGTTCTTTATTATGGCTGTTTATTATTCATATTTTTAATTTTTTCCTCTTCTTAAAGGAGACCCTTTAACATTTCTTATAATACTGGTTTGGTGGCAATTAACTACTTTAGCTTTTTTTGTCTGAGAAACTCCTTATCTGTCCTTCAATTCTGAATGATAGCTTTTCTCGGTAGAGTAATCTTGGATGTAGATCCTTGCTTTTCTTCCTTTAAATATTCCCTGCCAATCTCTCTGGCCTGCAAAATTTCTATTGAGAAATAAGCTAATAGTCTTATGGGACCTCCCTTGTTGGTAACTAAAATTTCCCCTGCTTCTTTTAAGATTCTTTGTTTGTCTTTAACCTTTGGCATTTTAATTCTGATGTGTCTCGTTGTGGGCCTCTTTGGGTTCATCTTGTTTATGACTCTCTGCACTTCCTGGACTTGTATGTTTATTTCCTCCACCAGGTTAGGGGAGTTTTCCATCATTATTTTTTCAAATTAGTTTTCAGTTTCTTGTTCTGTCTCTTCTCTTTCCACACCCCATGATGCAAATATTGTTTCACTTGAAGTTGTCACAGAGGCTTCCTACGCTAACCTCATTTTTTTAGATTCTTTTTTATTTTTGTTATTTTGATTGGATGTTTTCTGCTTTCTTATATTCCAAATCACTGATTTGATTCTCTGATTTATCTACTCTTACTGCTGATTCCCTGTAATTTATTCTTCATTTCAGTTAGTGTATCCCTCATGTCTGACCGGTTCTTTTTTATGGTTTCTGTGTCCGTTTTTATGCTGTTGAAGTTCTCACTAAGTTCCTTGAGCAATTATATAATCATTGTTTTGAACTCTGTAACTGGTAGTTTGCTTGCCTCCTTTTCATTTAGTCATTTTTCTGGAGATTTCTCCTATTCTTTCATCTGGGACATGTTTCTTTGTTTCTCTATTTTGGCTGCTTCCTTGTGTCTGTTTCTATGTGTTAGGTAGAGTTGCTACATCTCCTGGATTCGGTAGAGTGGCCCTGTGCACAGGTGTCCTGTAGAGCCCAGTGGCACAGCCTCCCCAGTCACTCTAGCTGGGTGCTCCAGGTGTGCTCCTCTGTAGGTTGTGTGTGCTGTCCTGTTGTAGTTGAACCTTGATTGTTGTTGGTACATCACTGAGAGGAATTGCCTCCCGGACTGATCAGCTACAAGGATCAGCTGCAACTACAGCAGAAGAGCTGCTGTACAGGTACCAACCCTATGGAGCAGGACTTGCTTCAGTGCAGCTTTGGTGCTCACTGAGTCCACTACTTGAATGTGTCACTTGTGGAGAAGGCAGGGTTGTAATCCAGCATGGTCTGAAGCTGTCCATGAGGTGCATAGGCTCCGGAGCCTCCTAAAAGGTACAAGGTCAGCCACCACCTCTGCTCTACCTAGGACCACGCAGCATAAGCTACAGAGTGACCTGCAGGTGGTTGCTACTTGTGCTGGGTTTGGAAACACCCAGGAAAGGCCAACCTGCAAACCAAAGCCAGCTGCCACTAGTGCTGGGCCTGGGGCCACTTACCAAAAGGTATGTGGTACACATAGGCCAGATGCTGCTTGTTTCAGAGATTTTAGGAAAGTCTGAAGCATGAGGCTAGAGAGATCTTTTGTATGAAAAAGCCACTGGAAACAGCTTGGGTGTGTCAAAAGTGCTTTTTAAGCATAAGTTCTGTGCAGTTTTAAAAACGTGTCTGTTACCTACCACATGCCAGACACTGTATATGTAGATATTATATGTATATAGATCTAACTCTTTTTAAAAAAAAAAGATGTATACAACTTTTACACTGATGGTTTTACCAAGGTTTATCTTTATGTGGAATTTGGAGAATATATTTCTGGACATTTCAGAGAGGAAAGTGTACAATGATAATTTTAAATATTAAGTGATTATTTCAAACTAAATGGAATAAAATTGAAAGCACATTCAAGTTCATTATAATAAAAATTCTTCTAGAGAAAGGAGAAAAACATATATTAAAATGTATCTGTGTAGGCTTGATCAGATATCAAGTTTTTCTGGCCAATAGAATAAAAACATTTTTTAAAAAATGATATCTATAAAAATTCAGATACATTTTAATATTTCTTTCTATAGAGATGTAGGAAATGACAAATGATTTAATGGGGAAAATGAGTTAATAATAAGTTGTTAGCCAAAACTGGTTTTCAGAGACATTATAGGGTTTTTTTTTTAAGATATTGGTCCAAAAATTAACATTTAACTAGATTGAGTAAGTAGTGACCCTATTATGAATGGTAGCTGAAGGCTAAGCATTCTGGTGACCAGCACAGTAGAATGAATTACTTATAGGGTTTCCCATGCAGCCAACATAAGTATCAGTGTGTATCATCAGACAAATCTCAAGATAGGAACACACCAATGATAAAACATATAAGTAATATCTTTTTGTCTATTGTTATTCACTGTCAAAAAAGATCAACAACAAAAAAAGAGAAAGAATTTGAAAACTTGGCCAAAAATAATTCCTCTAAAATCTTCCAGGAGATGCATGAATTTCCACTATCATGTTCTCCTTTGATTTAGCACTTTGAGAATCTGACACTGAACTGTGCAGCTTGGAAAAACTAAAGTCAGCAGACATTTCTGATGCATAATTTGAGAGAAGGAGGCCCTCTTCTCTACCATGTCTTCACAGCTGATCTCAGATTTTACACTCCATTATTAGATGTGCATTCTTTCTGGGTCTTGAAGGACTTTTGTGTTTGGTTGTCCTATGCAACTGAAAACATTGCTAGGAACAGTAAATCTATCAATTAACACTTTAGAAAGAATTAGTTACTAAATAAGGGAGTAAAAGATCTGAAAAGCAACTGAAAAAAAGAAAAGTGCTAAGCATGGTACCCCTTAAACAGATTTCAAACACTTCCCAGTTGCTTTTGTAAATGTATACACGTGATACTGTTAGTAACAATAAATAACGCCAATTGAATGCATTCTCTGTGTCAGTGTGCTAATCCCCTCACATAGGTAGTAGATCTGAAATTAAGAGGCCAAAACCTCTCAGCCACTCTAAAGCTTCCTTCATTTCTCTAGAACTGAATACAAATTAGTTCATGAGTACCTACGTCCACTAATTGAGGAAAAAGATAAGCTTATCCAAAGTGATTTTAGGCACTTTAAAAAAAATAAATTCAGAATTTAAATTCAGTTGGTGCAAACTTTCAACCTCCCCCTTGATATCATCTTCTCTCCAGGTGAGGAGGCAGGACTGTGGGGGTGACATAAGGATGGGCTCAACCCCATACTTGCCTCTGGCACTCAAAGGCCTCCACTGCTAAAGTGTGATTTCTCTAGCCTGATCTTCAGGCATTGAGGTTACTGACTCTGTTAGAAATTTTAAGTTTCTATTTGGAAACTTAGAGATAAGAAATATCTTTCATTCTAGGCTAAATCTTCTATTTCTACATTGATTCTAAGGGTAGAAAGAAACCCAGGGCAAGTACTGAAATCTCAGGAACTCCCAGGAATGAAGAATGTCCCTGTTGCTGCACAATGACTGTTTCCCTATACATGCATTGTCTTATGTAACCTGTCTAAAGCTAAAGGTCTGGTGAATAAAAAGCCTGGGATGTTCCTCCAGGAGGGCTGACTGCAGAACCTCAGGTTGCACTTTCCCCTGTTTACACTCTCAGTCAGAGGAACAACAAAACCAACACCCACTATTAACTCCTCCATTCTTCTTCCACGAAATTCTATAATTACTTAAGTCCAAAGATCTAAGACACACAAAGCTAAGAAAAGAAGGAGAGAAAAAAACCCTACCAAGTGTTGCCTTTCAGAAGAAACTCTAAGTAGAAGGTAAAATGGGAAACCATGGAAACCTTACTGTCAAAGGTGGATGCTCTTCAAAAATTATGCTAGGTGAAATAATCCAGGTGGTGAAAGACAAATACCACATGATCTTACCTATAAGTGGAACCTGATCAACAAAACAAACAAGCAAACAAAGTATAACCAGAGACATTTAAATAAAGAACAAACTGACAGTAACCAGAGGAGAGGGAAAAGGAGGATAACAAGGGAAAGACGCAGAAGGGTCATCAAGGAATGTGTATAAAGGACACATGGACAAAGCCAAAAAGGGGTAGGATTGAGAGTGGGAGGGGGTGTCAGTGGGGAGGGGGAGAGCGGTTAGGGAAAATGGAGACAACTGAATTTGAACAATAATAAAAAATTAAAATTTAAAAAGGTACCTATTGCAGAGATAATTCTATAGGGGTCTCTTAAATTCCTTCACTTGTGAGCAGAGATGCTTTTCAAGAATGTTTGTATAGCAAACAGCTTTGGAAGATAGAGAGGGTGCCTCTCCCTACAAGAGAAGGTGGGTTTGTTTACCATCGAATATAATAAAGATAATGACTTTCTTCAGGGAAAACGTTGTGGGATTCTGCTTGAAGTGCATTAAGAAAGATTCAAGTGTCCTAAGTTTGAACTTCCCAGCAGTGACACAGATTCATGGCAGGTGCAGCCGTTACCTGGGCCACTTCGTTCCCTTTGTGACTTTAGGGACAAGGGCAGTAGACATGAACATGAAGCCTCTGCTGCTTTTTGTGCTGTGGGTAATAAAATTGCCTCTGATCCAGGAGTATCACGTCTTCTGCCAGTACCCTTAAAACTGGCAGGCTAACTTGTAATCAGTCAAGTAGGGTAAAAAATCTCAGACCATTCACAGTTCCTGACACCCATAAAGTCTTATTCTTGCTTTAATAGAGCACTTACTATAATGTTGTTCTATTTGAGCCCATTAATACCTACCACAGGTTATAAATTGCTTGCAAATAGTGTATCAGACAGTTTAGGCTAAGTTGTTGATATCAAAGCCAAATATTAATGACTTTAAACATTGGAGTATTGATACATTTTTAACAAAAAACTCTCCCGGAATAAAAGCCCTGATTTGTAGAATTTAGCAATTTCCATAGTAAACACTCCCATCTTGGCCAGTTTTAAGTCACTAAGGCGGCATAATTTCATGCAGAATTGGGAGATAAGTATAATCATTTCCATAAGCCACCACTGGCTTTACAACAACGAAGGCTTATTTCTTGCTCATGGTACATGTTCTTTGCAGTTCAGCTTTGACTCTGTACCAGGTCATCTTAATTCCAGGATATAGGCCCAATAGCTGCCCTTATCTGGGACAGATCAATTAGTGGTAGAAGGAAAAGAGTAAGAGTGGAGTCATAGGATGTAGCTTAATGGTTCTGTTCAGAATTTGATGGGGGACTCAAATGTCAGAAAAATTTTAGTTTCAAGTAATAGCTAATAAGCTTAGTAATTGATGTATGTAAAAAGTTATTGTTTCAGGAACTGAAAGTATGACCCACCTTGACTTCAGGAGATCATAAGCCATTCCACCTTTCTGCCTCAGGAGAACTCAAGCAACCAAGATGTTGACTGAGACATTGTACTCTAGGGCAAGATGCCTAACGCCCAGGACACAGATAAAGACCACTGCCCAGGACACAGATGAAAGAATGCTGCAGCTTTTGTCTGATTAACTTTTTCCCTGAATTCCAAACCCCTTACCGACACTTTTCTTCTCCTTATAATAAGAGTCAGTTTAAAATAGAATTTAAGACAGTCTGTTAGGGTACAAACCTGCTGCCTTCTCAGATCACTGGCCATCTGATTAAAGTGCCCATAAAGATTGAATCTCTGTCTCTGCTTATTGGGTCTGGTAGGTGACAGGCAGCACGAACACAGGCTTTTCCAGTTTCAATTGACACAAGTCACTGCTGCGTACATTTTATTGAATTCTATGCAACTTTGCATTTAGTCGTATGAAATACCTCTTCTTTAAATGCATATAATATCATGTGTCTAACTCTATAAAAGCACTAATACTGTTGCATAAATATTGATTGTCATCTACTTTTTCCACCAGACTCTGAACCTCTTAATTAAAATAACAAACACCAAGAAAACTCCTAGAAGCGACACAAGTGGTTCAGTTCTGAAGTTGTTAAGTTTGGGATGACCATATTCAAGCAAAGATGTTAGAAGGGAACTGAGATATTTAAATCTGGATGTTACAGGGAAGATATGGAGACATTAATCATGGTCAATGTAAGTAGTTGAAATCAACAAGGGAAAAGTGTATAGGCAGCTAAGAGATAAGGTTCCAGATTGGAATGTAGAGAATTCTTGCATTTAGAGATAAGATAGAGAAAAAAGAGCCAGCAAAGGTCACAGTACACTCACACAGACCTATGATGTCACTAGCAACATTATAATCTATGGGACTCCATCATAAACATTACAATCTCTGTCATATATGTGGTCTGTCCTAGAATGAGACATCATTATGCAATGCATGACTGTATTAGTAACCTACTGGAAACAAAGGAGTAGATAAAGAGAAATTGATAAAGCACGAAAAAGAGGGCATACTAAAGGGCAAAATCCTTGTGTAGGAAAGGACATATGAGACTTTGTTCCCTGGTGGCCTTTGGTAGGAGAGAGACTTTTCTCCATTGTGACTAAAGGAAAGAAAATGCAAATGAGACTTAGAATTCATAGAACAGAAATGCATATACTTTAATACAGTACCCTCTATTTTCTCAGTGAAGTGTGAATAAGGTCATCAGTTGAGGGTCAGCAGAGTAGGCATGAAGTAGTCACCCAGAGGAAGAGGAGAGTAAGTCCACAGAGCAATGCAGCAGTGTTAATGCTGAGTCCCACATGACATGTGTCATCATGAACTGAGGTGAAGTCAGGGCAGCTGCATAACTTTCTTTTGCCATATTCTGCGATTTGGTTATAGACAAAGAGAACATGAATAGCTGGGTTAGGCTTAGGCTGAGGCTTTGTCAGATAATTACCATGGGGAGAAAAGATGATGGGGAAGCTTTGGCTCAGGAGATATTTTAATGATGGATCCTAAAACCTAAGCATGTTCCTGAGAGAATATGGGATAGGACAGATGGATAAGAACGAAGTAGTGTAATCTCTGGTTTAGAGGCCCTGGATCGAAGATGCATTATAGCAGGCGGAGTATTAACACAACGAAAGTGGAAGGTTGGAAAGTCACATGTTTGAGATTAAATATTGGAAAAGCTCAAGCTTATGGCAATGCCAATATTGTAGGGACAAAAAGTTGCTATTACCACGTAATTCTGCATAACAAACCAGCCCACACCTTAGTGGCTTAAAGGAACAACCATCTTTTATTTCTCAGAACCAAGTCCCATGGTTCTGCTGACCTTAACTGGTCCTCATTGATCAGATCTGGACTTGCTCATGTTGTTTATGGTCATCTTGCAGGCAGGTGTGGAGCTGGTGGGTTCAGGATGATCTCAGCTGGAAAGACATGGTCTTTTGTCCTCCAGTGAACTAGCCAACATTTGTTCTTAGGAGGCAGCAAAGGTCCAGGTGAAAGTCTCATAGACATTTGTATGTCCTCTTGGGACCCAGACTCAGGATTTAAATATCATTTCTATTATCCTTTTGGCCAAAGCAAGTTGCAAGACCAGCCCACACTCAAGAAGTGGAGATATTGACTCTCTTGCCTCAAAAGGGTGTAAATATGGGCAGAAAAACTGAGGCCATTGTCTATGACAACAAATCAGGATATAATTGTGTTATAACATAGCTTACCCCCAGTCAACCTTCTGCCAAAATGAATCCATTCATAAATGTATTACATTAATAGCACTTTGCTTGACTTCACTACAAGTATTTAATCTCACTCCACAAAGAGAAGGCATTTAAGCATTTGACACTGCAGAGGGCTCAAGGTCAGATTTGCACATTGAAAGCTTTTTCTGACAGTTAGGATAGTTGGAGAAGATAAAATGAGGAGAGCAGTTAGAAGGCTATTGATAAATACTGAGAGTCTGATCTTGGGCAGTAGGCATTAAAAAATGACAGATTTCAGAAATATTTAGAAGAGAAAACACAGGATTTATTGATCCATGGGTATATGTGGACACGGAGAGAGAAGGACAAATAATGAATTTTGGATTTCTAAAAGGGGGTATCTTGATGGATCTTTGAGACAAGGAGTGAAGATGATAAACAGATTTGGGGCAGGGGCAGAAGCTGGTGGGTTCAGGTTCTGACAATTGGAGTTAGAGGCAGGACTTGGGCGAATATCAAAATGGCAGGTGGAAATATGAATCTGAGTTTAGTGTACAATTTTTAAGTTAAGATTACATGTAATGGGGGTAATGGAAGTAAACATATGAAACCAACTTATCAGGCAAGGGGTTCTAGGAAGAAGAGAATTCAAATTTTAAAAGACTTATACAAAAAACAAGAATGAAAAATGAAGCCCTGAGGATCATCAACACTAGACAAGTGGTCTGAACAGTATGGGGGGCTCGATCATAAAAAAGATGAAAAGGAGAAAACAGTGAGTGATGTGAAGAAAACCAAGACAGAATGGTATCACGGAACCCAAGGGAAAAGGAAGATGCAAGGAGGGAACTCTAGGGAGGGAAGATACAAGAGTATATAACAGAGCACACATGGAAATTAAAAACAATTAAATGCTAAAAGATATCATCACAATGGTCAAAGTTCATTTGAATCAGGATGGTTTCAGTGGTATTATGAGAAGAGCCTGGTAGTAGGGTTTGTCATTCCTCATAACCAAAAGAACAAGGTAGAAAGGACCTTGCTTGACTTCTAGGTCAGGAAAGGTAGAGCATACCTTCTCTGCCTTCTCAGCCAGTACATGTATATCTGGAGCTCTGAGCCACTGTGAAACAAGTCTAGGCTGTCATAATGTGAGGAAATCCAGGCTACAGGGTGAAGCCTTGACAAATGGCATGACCAACAATTCCAGCCAAAGTCCCAGCCAGGCCCACATCAACCACCAGATGCATGTGTGACTATGTCTCCTGCTGATCTCACTCCCAGCCTCCAGGTCCACCTCAGCTTTGATGTCCTTTTATCTGAAGCTCAAGATGTCATAGAGCAGGGACTCACCACCAATCTGCTGAGCCATGTTCTTATTTCTGACTTACAGCATTCATCTCTAGAATAAAACGGTGGTTCTAAACTCCTGAATGTTGGTGCAATTTGTTAAATAGCACTAAAACATCACAGGAAGGAGTTACATCTCCAAGGAGAAAAGTTTATGATGCGACAATTTTTAAAGGATCTTAAATTGCAAAATGAGTTTTCCAACTTACCAATAATCTCCAATCTTTCCAATTTCAGTAATTGAAAACACTCAAGTCAGCCGTATCTTTCCATGTTTCCCAGAATTGCATAAAAGCCCCTGCTATAATTTCCTGTTACTTAATCTCCAAAGCCTGTCCTAAATCCTGTCTGATCTCCCAATTCCTGAGTGAGCACTTCTGATAAAAGTCATCTTTCCTTCCTATGAACTTTTTAATAGTTTCCTTGTTTTTTTAAAATGAACATGCAGCCTGTCTTACCAAATAGAGCTTCCAAGCCTAGAACATACTTATGTTTCCCTGTATCATATATATTCCCTCTCTCAGATTGTTTTATATCAGAAGTTCTCAAAAAAATACCTGTTGATTGACTTAACCCTAATGCAAATATCACTACTGGATTATAAAGCTGATTATTTCATTCTGCATCTTAATAAAATTCACTCTGACTTCTTGCTTTCAAAGGACATTATGTGGAAAGTCATCATAGAAAGTAGACAGCCTCTTAGCATCTACAAAACTTACTATTGTTAATAGAATGTTAGTTCCCTCCGATCACACCATCTAGAGAAACATGTCTTGCAAGAATGGTGGTGCTCACTCTAAGAAATGGTATCATACTACATGTCCAAAAGTGCTGAGCCAAGTTTGTACTCATTCAAACCAGTTTCTAAGAATGAAAGAGGAAGTAGGCAGGGAGGCTGACTCAGGGGAAGGCTGTGTGTTAATTAGTAAACTTGTGTTCCACATGCAATAAGCCATGTCGCTGCTCTTCGAAAAAACAAAGTACATGGAGAAATTTCATATGTTTCCTGAAAATATGCTCACTTACACTTCCCCGATAAATGTTTTATTACCTTTGAGCACTGGGAGTTCAGAGGGGGCAGGCACTGGATAGTCATCTCAGAAGCAGGCTGGAAAAGAGAACATATCTGTGGCTGAGGGCTCGTTCAACAGAAACAAGTAAGTGCATATTCTTATCTCCAGAAGGGCACAGTTATATTTTATCTTCTTAGAATAATTGCAATATCAGAGCTAAGGGCAGAATTTGGGTGTGGATAGGGTGGGAGGTCAATGACTTGGTGACACCCAGGTAAGTCTTCAAGGTATGTTTAAATTTAAACATTATATTTTATTTTTTTCTTTTAATAAAAATGTTTTCTTTGCCACAGCAAAAAACAAACAAACAAAAAAAGCATTTATAAGCCCTGGCTGGTGTAGCTCAGTGGATTGAGCGTGGGCTGGGAACCAGACGGTCCCAGTTCGATTCCCGGTCAGGGCACATGCCTGGGTTGCAGGCCAGGTCCCCTGTGAGGGCCATGTGAGAGGCAACCATACATTGCTGTTTCTCTCCCTCTCTGTCTCCCCACTCCTTCTCCTCTCTCTAAAAATAAATAAATAAAATCTTAAAAAAAAAGCATTTATAAGATTATCAGAAGGAATGGGCTATATCCAACATTATACAGTTGCTTGCAGAGACTTCAAAAGAGATATTTATTATTCAAGAAAATGAAATCCACTGAAAGGTTCACAAGAAAAATGTTCCACCTACAGAATAAGATTCTGGCAGACTTTTCTAGAGCTGGTTCCTGGAATTGTCCTTCCATACATGTACTTTTGGAAACAGCTTACCCCCTTCCTTGGGGTAAAATGTGGATGCTTAGGTCTGTAAGATATCAGGCTGTCCTCGAGCCACTTCCCAGGATTCTTTATGTAGGTCTTGGGGCACTGCACCTCACACCAGCTGATGGGAACCATCTGGACACCAGATTCACTGTGGGCCACCACCACCCCTACTTCATTTTCAGCAGTGGTCAAGAGGTTAGATCACTTTGGCCAAGACGATGTCATCTGGTTGAAAACTCATAAATTTCAACCTGTCTTTTCAGTAGCTTGGACCTCTTCCTTGTCGATAGTTCCTCATAAAGAATTCTTAAGTGGAGTGGACCCTACATACAAGATGCATACTTTGGCAAGATATGAACTGATACTAGAGACCTTACAGGTTACAACAGCTCCTACATCTGGCAGCAATTGGTACTCTGTTTCTCTCAACACAGAGGTGAAAGGAAGAGTGCCTTTCTCACTGCTGTTCCTCAGGTAGCCAGCAAGCAATGAAAAGGTATAGCCATGCCAGGTGTAGGTGTCTCTGCCTGGGCTTTCATCCTCCAAGTTACATGGACATTCATCAGGGATGTGGTACATCATGGGTGGCACCCTGTCTGCCAGTATCCCACACTAAATTTAGACATGTTAATCAAGGACTGTCAGGATCTCCAGGACTTGGACTTCTTGTTCAGGCCCTTGGCCCATGGCCATGTTTCCGAGTTCATGGACCTTACTTATATACTTGGTAAGTATTTATTGAAAACATACTAAGAACGAAACATTGTTCAAGATGTTATAAAACACAGCAATGGAAGAAAATCAAATTAAAGTCTCTGCTTTAAGGGAATTTACATTTTACTGGGGAGAGACAAACAATAAGCAAATGAGAAAATAAATAAGATTTTCAGATGGTGATAAGTATCAAGAAGAAACCAAACTTGGATAATAGAGCATAACTTTGACATTCAGCAGAATGAAATCCCCTTTGCCCCGGCTGATACTCAGTTACTTAGAGTATCATCCAGGTACACTAATTTGGTTCGATTCCCAGTCAAGGCATATACAAGAATCAGCAAATGAATGTATAAATAAGTGGAACAACAAATCAAGCTCTCTCTTTCTCTCTCCCCCTCTCCCTCTCCCCCTCCCCCTCTGTCTCTCTCTCTCCTTCTTCTTCTCACTCTCTAAAGTCAATAAATAAAATTTTTTTAAAAATTCCCTCCAGGGTGCTAGCTTGGCTCCAGTGGGGTCTGACTCATCAGAGCTCTTATGGGTATTAGGGACAATTGAAATTCAAGTCTGCAGAAGATGAAGGGAAACTTTGTCCCTATTGGACAGCAGCGCTGAAGGTTCCCTGCTGGCCCCAGACCACTTTGGCTCCAAGAAGCTCTTCATGGTCCAGAAGCAGGACTGGTGTCCAATAGCTCTGAGCTTCTCTGAAATCAGAGACCACTTTCAGCAGATGCTCTTTGACGAAAATAACTGCTCAGCCATGCATGCCCTGATTTATAGCCTGCCTGTTTTCTTGATTGCCGTAATGTTGATATCATGTTCCATTTCACCTTGAGCCTCATGCACCTCCTTTCTCTACTGCCCTACCTGGATGATGCTGCTCACTTCTGCAACAAAGCAAGCTTGCCAGTTGCATTTTGCCTACCTCCATCTCCATAATGTGGCTGCAACATGCTGCTGACATGCCCCTCAGGGATGATATCCTGGCTGAGCCAGGTCTTTGCTTTCCCTGGACCAGCATTCGCCAATTCTTACAAATGCTCCAGCAACTGTACTATCTAGAATTTTTTGCCAACTGAGGTAAGATGTTATGCTTTGAACTCTTGGTGGATCCTAAATTAGGTATCTAAACTCCTGGACTACTAGTTTGCAGAGAGGAACTTTGTCCACCAGTACCCAAAATGTCACCTGTTTAACAGGTACACTGATGAGTGCAAGAACTGAAATTAAGGGACAGAAGGATTGACTTGGTGAGTGGTAACTGCATGTCATATCTGAGCCAAAGTGGCTCCAGAGCCTGGCAGAGGCTCTTGTAAAAGAAGAACAAAATGGAGGTAAGATAGACAGTTGCAGAGAAGAGAAATGCTGCTTCCTGAAAAGAAAAAAGAAGAAAAGTAGCTTGTATGAATGTTTTCAGCATTTATGAGGCCTGGTGGTACTATCTACAGTAGCATTATGTGAGATTGCCCCGTAGCTTTAAAATAAACCCCTTTTACACCTGGTCTATTGGAATATCCTTCTTGGCCCCACAGGCAAGTGACTTTGGAGTGAGAAGCTACGTAGCTATTTTGGGGTACCTCAAACTTGGACGGAGAAACCAGACCCCTGGCTTCGCTATTATGTCTTGGGCAGGTGAACCTATGGTGCCTGTGTTTTCTCCACCTATGCCCATAGGTATGCCTCTCAAACAACTGACATTTTGGGTAGAGTTCTTCTCTGTCAACTAGTAGGCCTGGGGTTTATATCTCTTATTCGGGGCGCTTTAGCACCAAGAGAGGGTTCAAAGCAAAATATCTTTTTTTTTCTAAGATTTTATTTATTTATTTTTAGAGAGAGGGGAAGGGAAGGAGAAAGAGGGAGAGAAACAGCAATGTATGGTTGTCTCTCACATGGCCCTCACTGGGGACCTGGCCTGCAACCCAGGCATGTGCCCTGACTGGGAATCGAACGGGGACCCTCTGGTTCCCAGCCGCGCTCAATCCACTGAGCTATACCAGCCAGGGCCAGAGAAAAATATCTTAACCTCAGATTCTCAGAAAGACAATCTTGTTGGCCCAAATGGGCTTTAGGCTGTTCTTCTCTGGGTTATTCTTTTCAGTTAGCAGTTGTGAGACCATAGGTGTGTTTAGGGGAGAGGCTTCCCTAGGTGAAGGACATTGTGAGGTGTTGCGGATTCCATCCCACAAAATCCATGGTGACCGTGACTGAATGCATGAATGAATCTCACACAGAGACACACAAGGAAGAGGAAATCCAGGGCCACGGACCCTTCCCTTATCATGTGGGAGAAGGCCTCGAGCGTAGCTTAGCCCGGCTTTTTATTAGATGTTTCAGGATACATTCACATCAGAATGGCCTTCATTAACTATGCGCAGAACACAGATCTAAACTAGGTGGTGGACAGATACCGAAAGACACATCAAAAGGGAGTAGATATGCGGGGTGATTATTCAGGAAGGTAAATATTGTGGCAGGAGAGATCCTTGGGCATTCATTAGCATAAGCCCCTTGATTCCAGGGTGACAGACTCAGCAAGGCAGTAAATCTTAAGAAATGTCTTAGCCCAATTTCCCTTCAAAGAATTCCTTTCCACGGACATGAATCCACATATGCCGGCTTGGGAGATTTTTTCACGCAGAGGCCTTGCTCACGCATGATCCCAAGGCTACGCTTTTTCCATGCGTGGGAAAAGAATGTCCACAGTGAGGGAGGTGATGAATGGCACCCAGGTCCAGGGAAGCTACAAAGTCTGGTCACCACTACAACCATCAATGATGTCACACTTCTGAGGCCAACAGCCATGAAGAATCTGATTCCTCCAACTTGTATGAGTGCTTCACTTGACCATTGTTGGTGTAGAATGTAGTTCTAAATTTGTCCACTCTCCAAAAGGTAACCAGATTGTACACATGCTTCAAATAGACGTTTTGTAAATCTTGATGTCACAAAATTAGTCTAAGTAAGCTAGAACTTGAGGAGTAATGATAAACAATGTGAATAAAAAATCATTTATAAGAGCCTAGAAAATGGTTGCAGTCTTCCTTCTACTTGCACATGCTGTTCCATCTCCCTAGAATGTCTTTCCCTCCTCAACCTTCTTGGCAGTCTTCTCCATTCTTCAAGACCTAGATTAACTTCTTCTAGAAAGTCTCTCTGATGTAGACCACTTTTCTGCCTTCAACACTGGCATGGACCTTGTTCCAACCTCTATCTCATCAGTTCTCACACTAATTTCTATATATTGCTTTACAAGATGGAGTCTACAATGAGACTTGAAGTCCCTCGCGGGCAGAAAGAGTGTCTTATCTGACTATATATATTTCTGGCACTTAGCTCAATGCCTGAAACAAAGAGTGTTCAAAAAGTGTTGACTGGGCCCGGCTGGTGTAGCTCAGTGGATTGAGCGTGGGTTGGGAACCAGAGGGTCCCGGTTCTATTCCCAGTCAGGGCACATGCCTGGGTTGTGGGCCAGGTCCCCAGTGAGGGCCATGTGAAAGGCAACCATACATTGCTCTTTCTCCCTCCCTTATCCTCTCTCTGAAAATAAATAAATAAAATCTTAAAAAAAAAGTGTTGACTGAATAAGGGAGAGTAAAAGAAAGTAAATTATTCATTTGGCACAAGTGTAGTCGGAGGATTGTTCCAGATAATTGAAGTTTACACCTTCAGCAATCAAAATGTTTAAGGTTTTTTACGAAGACTACAAAGACAGAAATCTTTATAAATTATCTTATACATTTTTCTGCCTCATTGGAAAAAATAAAACAACTGTAATAAGTACTTTCAATTTATTCAAATTCCTCATTATGAATCAATTGTACTGTTCTCTAATATTTTCTCAGGAAAGCTTAGTTCAGTATAAGACACCATCTTATTCATAGAACCCTCTTGTATACTCTTTACAATATTTACAGAAATTATCTGTTTATTCACATTGTTCTCCTACTTCCCATGGTCACAAATATTCTGTTTTCCCCAGGGGAAGGCTCTGGATAGGAGACTACATCTTACTCATCTTTTCGTTGCCAAGGACATGCAGAGCACAGTAGTACCCAACAACTGTTGAAATGAATATATCATGCTGGGTTTTGAAATGCATGGAACTGTTGGTCTCTATACTAAGTTATTTTCAGTTTTTCTGTTTTATATTATGGTATTAAAATTATTTTTATATTGCCTCTGTTTTTTCCTCCAATTATACGATGTTATTCTTAGACTAACTATCTCTAAAAGGCCCTCTCCATCCTATTTACCAACCCAAGGATTTTTAAGCATTTTTGGTCACATATCTTGATTATCAGAAAATATCTGAACCCACACCTCCACTGAACAAGGGAGAGTAAATTTATGTGTAAATTTATACACATTTATTTATAAATTACATACTTAAATTATGGTACTGACATTTTATGCATACTCATAGACATCAGAAAAAATTAAGGAAAAGGTTAGATAGTGATAAAATAAATAAATATTTTAAATGAAAGTGATATTTTATTATGCTTGTTGTAATATAAATTCTTTTACTTTTTGTGAGATCATCTTATATTAACCTTGGTTATAATAGTGATATAATATTTTGAGTGCTTGAGTTCTAAGTTGAATTGACTCAATATTTAAATGTAATGGCTATCAAAGATGGAAAACACATGTCAAAAATATGTTGCTACAAGTGGACGAAGTATAAATCGTTTCAGTAATTCAAATGTAATGCTCATTTTTCATTCCCAGACACATATTATACCAAAATTTTTGTTGAAATTTACTTCTCCTTGACGTAGGCATTAGGCTAACAACAACAACAACATCAAAAAGATTAACAAAAAAATTAAAAACTCTTCATTTGGAAGATGTTTAGATGGGGTAGAAAATACTATTTCAAAAAGTTTAAAAGTTTGCAACTATAAGCATTCTTATAGTTGACACACTTCTATCATTTTTTCACCTGCACTATCACATATTCATGAAAATACTTCCAGACATCTGTTTTACAAATATTAATTTCCCACCAAATCATTTACTTTCTTATTTACTGTAAAAAGTTCCCTTTACTTTAACAACACATAAAGGATAAGTGTGATTATTTTATTTGGAAAATAAATTAATTATTAAATATACTTTATTGACTATGCTATTACAGCTGTCCCACTTTTTTGCCCACTTTATTCCCCTCTGCCTTGCAACACCTCTCATCAGCATTCCGCCATCCCTCCTAGTTCATGTCCATGGGTCATACATACAGGTTCTATGGCTTCTCGATTTCCCATACTGTTCTTAACCTCTTCCTGTCTATTTTCTACTTACCATTTATGCTACTTATTCCCTGTACCTTTTCCCCCATTCTCCATGCCTCCCCTGTGATAACCCTCTATTTCTGTGATTCTGTTCCTATTCCTGGTCTGCTTAGCTCATTTTTTATTTTATTTTTGTTTTTAGGTTCAATTGTTGATAGTTGTGAGTTTGTTGTCATTTTGCTGTTTGTATTTTTGATCTTATTATTTTTCTTAGATAAGTCTCTTTAACATTACATATAATAAGGGCTTGGTTATGATGAACTCCTTAACTTGACCTTCTCTGGGAAATACTTTATCTGCCCTTCTGTTCTAAATGATAGCTTTGCTGGGTAGAGTAATCTTGGATGTAGGTCCTTGCCTTTCATGACTTCA
>PVJI01019914.1:0-30100 GCA_004026765.1 Micronycteris hirsuta
TGTTCAGTGTGACAGTTTAAACAACCGCACCCTGGAACCTCCAACCGAATTGGACTTCTGGCAAGTTCAGTTCAGAGGATCAAACAAAATGGAGGACAGGCTTGTGTTGGGAAGGCGGGCAGTCGGGGTGGCCGTGGGACCTCAGCTCTGAGCTCCGTAGGGTTCTGTCTTCCCTGCGTGTGATTTCAACTCGCATACACAGTCCTCCTGCGTAAATGTGCACGGACACATGGAGTGCATGAGCGTGTGTACACACACACTCGCGCACACACACACACATGGTCTGTCTGGAAAAGTGCAGCCATGGTTAACATAACGAGAATGGTTTGGGTGACATCGATGTCACCTGGCAGCCAAGGCAAGGGGACTGGAGTGCGCATGTGTGAACAATGATGACCTCACTGTGCTAGTCAGTGGGGGCGGTAGACGCATGACAAGTAGCTCGCCTTCCGCTGGCGTTGTCAAACTGTCCTGTGACGATAACAGGAACCTGCCCCCGCGAAGGGGATGGAAACCACCTGGGCGCCCAGAGACACCAGAGGGCCACAGACTCACCCTGCTGGGCAGCTCCCACCGGGGGCGTCGTGGTCTTCGAGAGGAGGCGTGCCCGTGGTTTTCGGGGTCACTGGGATGTCGGACTTCCTTACACGGAACAGAAAACACCGTGATCACCCCGTGACAACAGCCCACGGTCCCAAGGGGGGTCAGGACACCCCAAAGACTGCCTCTCCGCAGAGCCACCCGCTGCCGGTGATCTGCCGCCCCTGCCGGTCGGTCTCCAGCCTTCCGGCCGGTTTTCACGTTCGCGGAAGAAACGTGTGCGCGCCGGGCTCACGGCAACACCGCTGTCTCCGTCCACGTGTTTCCGTAAAGCTCTTCCTAAGACACACGTAAGAGTTTTCACGTCCAGGACATTAGAATAGTGTTTACAAAATAGAAAGAGAAGGCGCCAGCCGAGCACATTCCATTTGTTTGCAAACGCTGTCAGTGCAGGGGTTGTTTTCCCGCGGCCAGCTCTCTGGTTCGAATGGCCTCTGAGCGGCTGCTTCTCTTCATCCTTCCGTGAACGGCGCTGTCCGACCACAGCCAAGGTGCCACTGGGTCGTCACAGCCTAATTTTATTGTTTAATAAAGAGGAATTCAAAAGACAAGAAATCTTGGTCAAGATGGCAGAGTGAATGTACAGGGTGGGGAAAAGCAGGTTTGTAGTTGTTTGTGTAGAAAATAAACACAATGGCTAATAATAATCCAAGAATAAACCGTGCTTTGTGTACTCACAGCTGCTCCCTGCTCCCTGCATGGTCCTTTCTCTCTGCTGACAAGGCTTCAAATGAAACAAAGTATACACATGTATGTCTATGCATGTGTGCGCACACACGTACAAACACATACCCAAACCTCACGGGGCTGGGGGAAGGATGCCTCGAGCTCGCTGCTCCACAGCGCTACTCCTTCTGGAAAGGCGAACAACTTCCAACGTGAAGACGTTTTGAGACTGGTGACTAATGAGGCAGAAATGAGACGGATCCAGGCAAGGACACTTTAAAATCTCTTGGCTAAGGAAGGAACAGATTTTCTCTGCAGAGAGTCCGTAGGGCCGTGGCGCTGGAAGGACTTTGCCCGCGAAGAGCAGGGGCGAGACATGGTTGAAAGCCTGCAGGGGATTCAGGTGCCCCCCACCCCCTCTCTCCCGGGTCTGCACGCTCATCGCCTGGCCTCAAGGGAGTTAGCCCACACGGAGCAAAGCCAATGACAAAAAATTCCCGCGACGCTCTTCAAATAAACTGAACCTTCTCGAGGAGGGGGCGAGTAGCTGGGGTTGGAGACAGCTGCCAGGATCAAGCAGCACATCCTCTGTCACTAACAGACCCGAGAACAACCGCCTGGCCCCTGCCCCGCCAGGCCCAGCGAAGCCGGCCAAGCCTCGTGCGGTGGCCACCGTCAGGTTCAATGTGCCTCCTAATGAAACGGAGAACAAGCACCTCTAGACATTAGGGAAAACCCTCCATGCAAAGGACAAAGACTCAGATACTTATTTAAAAGAGAGAGAGAGAGAAAATCCTCCACAGGAAAAAGAGATGCATGAAGAACAGAAGAATCCTTAGGAAATATTCTAGTTAGGATTCCTAGGGAGAGTAGAGTGGCTCAGCCTTACGAAAACGAGAGAAGGCCGACGTGGAAAGGAAGAAATCCCAAACTCAAACAAGAAACCGCACTTAAATGTATACAAGTGGCAGAGTAAAAAAAAAAAAAAAAAAAAAAAAAAAAAAAAAAAAGAGAAAAAAAAAAAAAAAAAAAAAAAAAAAAAAAAAAAAAACTCCTGGAAATGAGTTCAGAAAGACCAGAAGCAGACTGCGTGAAAGCAAAGGTAAAAAGCGCAGATGGCTGAGGGGTTCGATGTCAGACAAGGCGTCCCCAAGACCAGCACTGAGGACTCCAGATCTGCAGCTGAGCACCAACAACAGGGCTGGCTGGAGGGGAAGAATCGGGGGAAATTAATTTGGAGGCCTTATGTAAAATAACACGAGAGAGAGATTGAAAACAGGGAGTTTCGGGGCGCGTACAAGCCCCTACAACTTAGCTGTTCAAACGCCTTTCCTAAGTGGAGAAGCGGACGCAATGTCAAATCCCGAGAGGAGAGACTGCCGGCTCTAAACTTCCAGAAACCGTCCATACGCACGTTATGTAAGGCTTCAGCAAACCCTCGGAACATAAAGCTGGGGCTTGCAGTTGCCACGAGGATGCAGAAACTGGCATTGCACCAGCCATGTCACGCCTGCTGTAACACACTGAGAAAGCAGAAAAACCTAAAATGAACTGTTTTCGGCACTACTGGGGAACGTGGACATAGGGAACTATATCCCAGCCCAGGAGTCACCTGCCCCATCCCCTCTAGACGGTCTGCCCTTTCTGGGCGTGGGCCCGCTGAAGACCAGTCTGCCGAAGGCCCAGGCGCCCGTCTGCGGGGAAGAGACTCGAGGGCCCGTGGGCTGTCTGACACATCGGACCCGCAGGCTCCTGAAACAAGGAGCCAGTGCTCCCTGCTTGCTGGGGTTTGTCCCCCAAGGATTTTTGCTGAGTGTTTTTTGGCTTTGGCAGCACAGAAGACAGAGTTTGGGCTGGAAAAGAAAAACAGAAACAAAAACTAAAAAAGACCTCTGTAGTCTCACGGTTCTTCGATCTCTCCCACGAGGGGAGAGGCTGCAGCGGGTGCAGGAAGATGCTGCAGACAGAGGTTAAGCTGAAACTAACTACAGCTGAAGCCTAGCCCCTGATGAGTCCGACGGCTGCTCCGGCAGAAACGGTCTTTTTTTTTTTTTTTCCATGCCGGTTGCCTAGTTGTTAACTTTCTACCTGGGGAACGACATTTTCTTCGGTTTACAAGATTCTTCCAAATATTACGTCTGGCATGCAATAAACAAGAGATGAGCAAAGAAGCAAGATGAAGTAAATACGAGCTGATAGAAGACAGCAGCCACAGGAAGGGGCTCAGATGCTGGAATTAGTTCACAGGGATGCGAAGGTACTGATCACCAAGATGTCAGAAGAACACACGAGGACGAACAAAGGGATGAAGAATTTGTGCCGATACGCTGAGTTCACAAAAGGGAACGGAGCCGCTTTACAACAGGAAAAGATAAAACCTGAAATTAAAAATTTATGGGGTGGTTAGACTTCTGGGAAAACGAAGCAGGTGTACTTTTTCATATTCTTCTTGCTCGGTGCAATTAAGTGCTCTGGATGTTACATAAACACACACACACACACACACACACACACACATACCACACGTAAGAAGATGCAAAGGAGGAAAACAGACACTTGTCTAGCCTGAGACCTCAGGACCCAAAGACTAAAAAAGTGGCGAGTCTGTGGGTTTTCTGCTTTGCCGCGAACGATGGAGCCGCTGGAACTATCCAAGTGTTTAAAGCACCCAGGATTTAAAAAGCTTTAATAAGCACTTATAAACACATTTGAAAAACAATGTAAAAATTCAAAGCCTGAACAAGGAAAGTGCAGCAAGGAAGTAGGACGTACAGAAAAGAACCAAACGGAAGTGTTAGAGCTGAAAACTCTCGTAAGCACAATCGGAAGGGGGCCTTCCAGGGACGAGACGCGTCCTGGGTGGCCGCAGGGACACACGGGTGTGGGTTCTACGTGAAGCCTGCCTGTGGACGGGAACTGCAGGTCCAACAGTCTCATTTGGGCTGCAAGCTTTGCCAGACCACGAAGCGCTGGCTACAGACGGCCAGGATCGGGTCCTGCCCGGGTTTCTAGAACCGGGAAGTCATTTCGTCCAGCTGTGTCACTGCTCGTTGCCAGGACAACACAAAAGCTAACTCTTCCTTCAGGAGGAGATGCGAGTTACTGGTTATTCTAACCCCGCTCCCCTGCCTTTTCCTGTTGCATTTGAAGATGACATTCTCAACCACGATATGAACCTGGAGGATGTAGGAGGAGGCAGTGACGTACACCCATCTATGTGACCTTGACCTTTCAACAAACATTTATGGAATGTGACTACCCAATGGCATGCGCTTAGTCTGCTTCTGTATTCTTGTAAGGCTCACCCGTGGGACGAGGCACCTTCAGTATCGATGAATTAAAATGCGTTCTCTGCCTCAAGCAGCCCCTGGTCCGGTCTCTGCAGTTACATGTCATTACCTCCAGGAAGTTCTCTTGCACCCGACTCTGTGCTCCTTCCAGCACAAAGTCTCGGGATAGTGACCCCTTTTGAACTAAGAAGAGGCTACGGGTGGTGGGTCACCCTTTCAAGTCCTTGAAGAGCCTGGACAGCTCACAGTTTGAGGACGTTGGGAAGTTAATTCGGCCTCCGTGGTGTCTCCCTGCTCACTCGGGAGATACTACGGGAATGACAGTGTCTGGGAGAAGGAGGGTCACCACCAAGGCACGTCAGTCGCGCTGCCAGACACTGTGCAGAGACTCGGGAACCCACTCAGCAGCTCAGTGAAGCCCCTGTAGAAACGCGACCAAACTCGGCGACTCCCCAGTGCGCGAGGTCCCTTCCCTGTCAGGCTCCGACGCGCGCCCGTGTCTCGGGCTGCTCTGGTGGCAGAAGCAGGACCGTGGGGCACGTTTGGCTCCCGTTTCCATGTTTCGGGCCGACAGCCGAGCGAGGCAGCTGGTTTTTAAAGCCCATGCGGAGCACACGGGAGAGAGAGTGTCATTTCCCAGAAGCCTGAGCGGGAGAGTCTAACGCGGAGCGTGTGGGAGGGACAGAGAGCAGATCAACGGGGGAACAAGTCCCGAGATCGCTGCGGGAGCGGAGTCCTGCTTAGCGCTGAACACGCAGCCCACAGTCCGGCAACACGTCCGGCCGAAGGGCGATTTCACCGGAGAGCTTTCTAGTGCGCAGAGTGAGCAAGGCAGTCGGTTTCTTTAAAAAAACTCCCTAGACACGAAAAGAAATTTTGATCTGGAAGTTTATCATCTCTCTGGAATTTCCAAACACGATGGCAGGGAACCTGGGCCTCAGACCGCCGAGAGGCAGCGACGGGACTGGAGAAATGTCATTGTCCCCCCCACAGGCCACCTGCGCCCCTGACCGCGTGAACCCGACCAGCCCGCGACCGCACTGGCTCTGGACGCAGCGGTCCCCGCCCGGCTCTGCGTTTTGTTTTGCTGCCGAGCGCTCTACCCTGCTGTCCTTGTCATGGACGTGTTTCCACGTCACGGTGCCCGGGACACGGCTGCTTTGTGTGGGTAGGAACCCGTTCCTGACTTTACCCCATCGTCTGTTCCACAGTGGAGACGTTCGCATCCGCATAGGTCCCGACTGAAGAGCAGTGGCCGCAGTTAACAACACATGGCGTGACAACCAATGTTTTACTGGGCCTATGACCCCCCCACACCCCCGCCTCGCGTCAAAGTGTTATTTTCCATGCGGGTCTGTGTGGGCCGGGCTGGCTGCCGTTCTGAGAATGCCCATTTTTAATAATGCGTCCAGAATCACTGTCAAACCAGCGACTGGAGCGCTAATGGCCTGTCCAGACGTGAGTTCCCACTCCTGTGAAACCCCGTGCACTCTAATAAAGCTGTTTTGTGGGCAGGAGGTTTATTTTTTTTAAGAAGATATATTACACAGATTTCATCAGCCCATAAAAATGTTATCTGGGGAACACTGGGTGATCCATCTATTTCTAAGTTACAGCACATTCCTGACACTTTTGCATGAGATCATTCTAATTTTTTAAAGAAGATAATAGTTTGGATTGAGTCATGCTTCACACTTTATTCCATTCGAATTAATGGTGTTGTTTCCTTGGGACTTGACTGTTTCTTGCCTTCCATCCAATGAGGAAGTCCGTGAGAGGCAGCCGACACAATAAAGAAGGAAAACATTATTTACTCCCTTTCCCAGTCCTCAGGAGGTTGGCGTAAATTCTACCCAATGAAAAGTGCTCGGTCGGCTTCTGTGCTCCTCCGCGGCTCAACACACAGGAGCAGGCAGCAGCGACGCGCGGAGCCGGGCTTTGTGGGGTTTTGCTCCCGAGCACCCGCAGCGCGCGTCCTTGATCTGGAAGCAAACATCTTCTCAGTCTGGAGCTCCTTGATCCAACAGAGAAGACTGTCCCCTGCCACTTCGGCTCCCTTCAGCTGCAGCCTTCCCCCATGATATCACACAGCGGGAACCCACACAAGCGGTGCCCTGCAAATATTTCTCGGAGCAGCTATAGGAATGAAATGAGAAGCAGGCACCACACAGACACCCCTGCACTCCTAGACAGAATTAATTCTGCACCTGTCAGCTCCACCCGGACCTGAGCCCGGTGCGAGGCCAGAGCGCAGGGCGGCCGGCGTCAGCACCGAGGGAGCCGGGAGTTGGGCTGCCTGGGGGCGTGCCCCCATGGCCACCAAGTGCCCTGCACACTTCTGTCCTCAGAGGGGGCGGTGTGCATGGGCAGCCAGGCCGGTGTGCTGGGCCCCTGAGGCCGTGGCTGTTTACAATGCTGGTCCACTTGTGCCCCCGGGGGTGTCTGTCACGGCTTGTGCACTGAAGGGAAAAGGCCCCCAGCTCTGCCGCAGCTCTGGGGCCCCAACAGCATCGAAAGCCAGCGTTTCAAATACCTGCGGGCCACAGGCAGGTGGCTGCAGCCGACCGGCGCGAGGGCTGAAATTAGCTTCATCCCGGGGGAGACCCGTGCATCAGGGTGCCTGACCTGTGCCAGGCAGTCGGCCACTTGCACTGAGCCTCAGTGTCCCGTGTCAGGATACCCAACCTTTGGGATTCCAATGGAATGGGGTCCAACAGGGCTTGCTGCGTGCTGAACGTCGGTGCCCCCAACCTGGAAAAATTCACGTGTCAAAACCCTAATGCCGAGGTGAAGGCACTGGGAGGCGGGGCCTTCGGGAGGGGATGAGCTCAGGAAGGTGCAGCCCTTGTGAGTGGGATCAGTGCCCTTATAAACGAGGCCCCAGAGAGCTGGCTGGTCCCTTCCTCCATGTTGGGATGGAACAGGCCACCTGTGACCCAGAAGAGGGCCTGAATCCCAGACATCCAGCCTCCAGAACCGTGGGAAGTGGATTTCTGTTGTCAGCTACCCAGGCGACGGTATCTGGTTATAGCGGTCCAAATGGACCCAGATGGGCTCTGCCATTCCTTTTTCGGTGGGGGAGGGCAGAGTGGCTCGCACGGCCCTTCAGACCTGCTGCACCGGGCCCGTTGTTCCCCATCATCCCTCTGGGCTGACCCTGCTCTGCACTGAACCAGACATGGCGCCTTTCCCCTTGGCCTTTCCGTCCACAAAATAACCATGACTCCAGTCCAACAACCACAAAATGAAGATCATTATACAAAAATTACTACCACCCCCCCACGCCAAAACCAACAAATAAATGCAAAAAAAAAAAAAAAAAAAGAAAGAAAGAAAACAAAAGTGAAACCGGCACTCTAAGACCATCTCGTGTGGAGCTGCCCCCCGTGAGCCCTCTGGGAGAGACAGGCTTACGCTCACACACACCACTGAGCTGCTTACTGGGGCGCCCTGCTCCCACAAAATCCCGCAGCAGCTGTTTCAGCCGCGTGGGCTCCGGCTCTCAGGGACGCTGCTGCCTTTCTGGGTCTGCCCCGCCCGCTCACTGCTTTTCCGGTCAGAGCCGTACACCACCCGAGTCTTGCCGTCGGCGGGACACCCAGAAACTTTATCGTGTTTCCTTCCAAACAACGATCCTCACGGGCCGGTCTCACCACTTCTCCCACCTCCTCCGGGAAGAGATGCTTACTTTCAGGGCAACTGGATCTGAAGCGCTCCTCCATTCCCTTTCTCCGTCACGTGTAATACAGGGATCTGATATGGAATTACTTTTAAGGCTCCCACTATCAGCATGACCAGCACCCAGTGGGGGTGGACACCTGGACCTCAGGGCCCAGCCGCTGCGGGGGACCGGGGTCCACCAGAGGCAGCACCCAGACAAGACGGGTGGCCACGAGGGGACGCTCTGGCCTCTTTTTCCTCTGCTCCTGATTTCAGACTTCCTGCTGGTGCCTCCCAGCGGCCCCCAGACTGGAAGCCAGCAGGCAGGGGCCTGGGGCAGCAGTCCAGGAAGCTGACCTCTCCATCCCAGAGCGGGGCAGAGTGGATGCGGTGTGGGGGCGCAGGGGAAGAGAGACCAACCATCCTGGCACTTCTTCAGGTTGGACGCCTGAAGGGCATTTTACTAACTTACGTTGTGTGTGTGTGTGTGTGTGTGTGTGTGTGTGAGACAGGAAATGGGGACGATTCTCACTAAAAAGTCCTCCTTCAAGGACTATGATTTCAATATTCTCCTTATCTTGTTTTCTATTTATGGAGCAAGCCTTGTGTGTTCCAATTTTTATTCATTTGGTGAGACACAATGCTGTACATAAATAACAATTATGACAGAGTAGCAAGATTTTTATTAAACTAACCATGGGGATTGATTTGGTAGACCTACTCATCTATTAAATCTTTTAACTTTATTAAATAATCAAAAATAAAATTCTGGCATTGATTTGTTCTTTTAAATTTGTATTTATGACTTCTGATTGAACTCATGTATTGATATTTCAATTTTTAAAAAATGATAAATTTCCAGAATTGATTCTGTGCATCCTGGACTTCTCTCCCTCCTCTGTCCCTCCTTATCCGCGCTCTGCAGCTTCTCAGAAACGGTTCTGCTTGTTCAAGAGGATGACAGCCAACTTCCGTTTCTAGAGATCTCTAGATTTGTAAGCAGGTCTTTTCTTCACGTATCTTAATGAACATTTTGCATGTTAATTATCTTTAAATAATGTTGATCCATCGCAGATAAACGTGAAACGTGAATTAAGCATCTCACCGTGTATTTACTCGGCGGCCACCCGCTGACCGTCGCACTGTGAAAGGTATTCGGCGCTGACGTTCACCGAGAGCCTCCCCCGTGCTGGTGCGTTAATGGGATTACTCACTTGACCCTCACAGTCACTCCATGACGCAGGTTTCATCATCATAGTTTTTCATGAGAAACGGAGGAACAGAGCAATTAAAGGACTGGCCCAAAGCCCCAGAGCTAGTGAGTAAGAGTTGGTATTTTACAGTAATTCAAAGCGTCCAGTCCAGAGGCCATGTTTTTCATCTCTATGTAGCCAGTAAGGCTCTCAAAGAAGAGCGAAGCGTAGCTCCGCCCTCCCCGCCCCGGGAGTCTGCAGACGATGGGCGTGGGTCAGGGATCTGCCGTCTGACCTGCACAGGGTCCTGTCACCTAGGTTTCACTTGAGCACAGCTGCCCTCACGTGTGTCTCATCTACGGTTGCTTCCATCCTCCACAGGCAGAGCTGAGAAGGGCAGACCTAAAACATCCACTGCCTGGCGACCCTGTGCGCAGAGGTCCCCGGAACTCACTGTGAGGAAGGCTAGTTTGAGGGCAGTTGGACTGGAGCGGGTGGGTGCATGCATTGCAGTGTGAAACAGGAGAAACGGGGAGTGCCTGTGAACGGGACATCAGGACCTGGTCACTGCAGCGGGGGAGGGACCCATGCCAACGCCCTGGAGGGCGGGCCAGGGGCTTCGAACCTCTCCCCCTCCCCATCTTAAGAAGATCAAGGTCATTCTTTTTCATCCCCTCCCCTTCACCACCCTTGTCAGACCAACAGTCACAAAGTCAGTCCAGCCCCCTCTCAAACACCAAGAAATTCTACCCACATGATGTCTGTCCTCACCAAGTATTCCAGAGATCGGCAGGCAAGTAAGGTCCTTCCCTCCACTGGGGGTCCCAGTACTATGAGCACAGGGCTGGGACCACCCCGCTGTCCCGATTCTCCACCGTGATTCTGCTTCTGGACTCTCCCGCAGACCCGACCCTGGCCAATCCCAGAATGATCTTCCCTCTTCTCCTGAGAGTTGGGGGCAGCCCAGTTGTTTCTGGGTAACTGAAATATCCTTTCTAAACTCAAGACTGTTTCTTAAGAAATCTATCTCTCTGGGAAAATTTTCAAACATTTGTGAACACGCAGGGCAAGACAAAGCGACAGAGGGCACACTCGGAAAAGTCGTTCCCCGAGTCACTCCCGCTGAGAAACAGGAAAGCCCAGGAGGGTCAGCGGTCAGGAAGGACGGAAGCTGAGTGGGAGCCCACGGGGACTGCGGAGGGCTGCCTGTCTGCAAGCCCCCAGGTCTCACCCGGAGCTCTGTCCTTCTCCGTGTGACTCACTGCCTGCACCTGGCCAGCCCATCGGAGGTCACTACACACGCCACACGGCCCTGACCTCCCGAAGGGAGCTGCCCCTGTCCCTTTCGGCCAGAGCTGGGTGAAACACAGAGGAATCTGGGCAGAGCTGGGATGAGCCAGCAGCGGCCAGAAGCTGATGGAAGTCTCTGGAAACAAAGGGAGGGTTGGCAGGAGGCAGTTGCCATCAGGAATAAAGCAGAGAAAGGAGGGGTGTGAGCTTGGATTCATGCCCTGACACAAAGATTCAAGGAATTAGAACACGTTTTCTTGACTTCTGTATACTCATCCCATAAATCACGTAAACCCCGGTAGCTGACTGACAGGATATAAACATAAATATAATTGCAATTGCCAAACTTATTGCTTGTTAGTTTTTGCCGTAGACCTAGTTTTGCTCCTTATCCACTAATTACACACACACCCCAGTGAAAGATGACTTTTAGTGCGGGCATCTGCATTTCAATCGAGGGAGAGAAAGGGAAAGCACCATGTGACTGCCCAGCAGGCGAGCGTCTAAGAACCAGCGCGGCACGGAGGAGGGGAGGGCCTGGGCTCCCTCCCGGGACCCCACCCGGAGTTCGGGGTAGAGTGGAGGGGGGCAGGCTGCTTCCTTCACTTGTCTTTCCGTCCAGCTCCATTTCTCTTTACCGCCGATGCTGACTCTGCAAGAGCCGGGGTCATCCCAAAATGGGGAACCCAAATTGGTATTTCTGCACGTATCACCCACATTTTGCTGGGAACTTTATAAAGTTACGGGTAAAGGCAAACGCTGCCCTGGTCTTTGATTCCCTACACCTGTGGAAACTCCGTTGTACCAGATTTTACCTCCTGCAACAACAGCCTTGAAGCTGAGCACGGGGCGGCCCAAGGAGACATGGCCTTCCCCGGTCCCCGCCCCGGCCCCTTTGTCTGTTGGGGTGGCCAAGGCGCCAGGCTCCCACACTGCCACGGGAGTGCGGCCGATCGGAATGTGTGTTCGCCTCACTCTCCCTGGAACAGCGACGATGACAGTGAATGTGGCTGCCCGGCACGGCCCGCGTTCACGGGGGGACGGTGTGCCCCCCGCCCGCCACGGAGCAGCCACTCGGCCTGCGAGGGGAGCGAGAACTAGCACCTGGGTTCTTCAGCAGCCTTTTTGGGGTCTCGTGGCAACAGCTGCAACTTTTACCCTAACTTATGCTATGCCCATTCAGGTTTAAAGAAGATACAGTAAAACTCTTTTTTTTATAACATATCTCTTTTTTATAACATACAAGGTCTGGCAGAAGTGAGGCCTGCTTGAGTGTGGTTGGTCAGGTCATAGTACGGGTGTAATAATTTTTAGTTTTAATGTGAACGCTTCACCCAAAATGCCACACGGTGTGCTTGAGTGGGACAGTGTTATGTCACAGAAAGACATGCTTGTGATTTTGTAACAAAAGATTTTGTAATCAAAAGGGCGTTATTTGTGCCGGGCCGTGTATATTCTCTCTCTCCCCATATATACATGTATACACATGTACACACATACATGACACACATACGCATTATTTCTCTGAACTTGGCCCGGCCGTGAGACTGAGTGAAACACGCCTACGAAGCAGAAGGTTCAGTCCCGTCTCCCCTCTGAGACGTCGGTCCCTCCGCAGCCTTCCCACGACCTGCCTCCCACCGACTCCTCTCCGCCGTGAGTCGCGTTTCCCGCAGACTCGGCGCAGAGCCAACGGCCTCTCCCTCCAGCTCCTCCGTGAGGCCCGAGGGAGTGACCGCAGGGCCAGTGGCCTCGGCTCCCCCGGAGTCCTCCCGAGTCCCCGGTCACCGAGCCCAGTGGCCTCCAATACTGTTCACCTTCTCGAAGTAAACGTCCAACAGTCCTGCTTGTCCATTCTTTACAAGCAGTAGGAACAGACTGCTTTCACTGACAGGGAGTTTTTAAAAAATAAAACAATTTTGCAAATGAGTTTCTTTGTCATCATTGAGCTGGACCACAGAAGTGACACAGATGACAGCTTCCATCAGCCACACTGGTTGTCCCGGCAACCACAGAAAACCTGGGCGTCGGAGTCACCCCAGAAAACCCTCCGTGTCCGCTTCTCTCCCGTGACGAGAGGCCTGTGCCGTCAGGCCCTGGGGCTGCCTCGTTCGCCGCTCGCGCCCGAGCGCTGAGCGCCAAGTGCCAAGCGCACGCCGGCCGGCACAGACCTTCGCTAATGTTTATTCAGTGAACGAATCAACGCTTCTTCCCTCAGTCACAAGACTCAGGGGCTGGTTTCATTACTGCTCGGTGCTCGAGCCTCAGTTCCCGTCTCCGTGTCCTGCAGATGGAGAGCAGACCCGGGTGTGCCGTGCAAGCAGGCTGGGCTTCCGGCTGTGGGTACGGGAATGCTCTTGACCGAGGATGCCCCAAAGCTGCTGCCTGAGGCGCAGCCCACCAGCCCCTCCCGAGCTTCCTTGGTGGGGGCCACGGTACCCGAGCCCCCTGGGTGTCTGTGACCGGCCTGGTACCGTCGGCTCACCCCCCAGGCCCAGAGCCCGTGGACAGAACCACTGAAGAGGGTTCTTGGACACACCGCTGGCGTCTCTCAAGGCTAATGACGTGTTCCTCTTTCCCAGCACCGCCCGCCTGTGGCCCAGGGATTGGACACGACACTGCATCCCACGAGGAAACTGCCTGGTGAGGAGAACGGTGAGCAAACTAGATGAACTAGCGTGACAGAACAGCGGCTGCAATGCATTCGGCTCCTTAACACATGAACGCAAGAGACTCTGCCTCAATCCCTTTCTGCCTCCTGTGGCCTGGACGTCTCCCTTGGCTCTCAGAGAGATCGCAGCTGAAGGTCAGCAGCCTGAAAATAAAATAAAAGGCAGTTGAGATGAAGGACGGCCCGCAAAGCGGGGGCCAGGCCAGGGCGCCGCCGGGCAGGCGGGAGCGCGTGCCAGCGCCCAGGTTGGGGCTCGCGCCCCTGGGTCTCTCTGCTCGGGCCCCGCCCACATCCCTCCGCGGTGGCTTTGCTCTGCATGGTTCCTCTGCCCTGACCATCCTGGGTTTGGTGCTATGGCACTGTGTCCGTCTCAGGCAAAGGGCTGTGAATGATGACACCCAACCCCATCAGAGGGAATTCAGACAGAAGCTCAGGGAGAGGCAGGCAGACTCCAGACGTCCACACTGCGGCTCCTGCAGCCAGTGTGGAAACAGCCCTCGGGGGAGCGGGTCGGGGCTCCGCCAGCGCCGTCCTGGAAGGCACACGACCAGGGAGGCTCGCAGCCTCGCGCTTCCAGAGCTCCGACCCACCTCCGTTCTGAGTTCATACTGGCGTCACATTTGTCCCGATCCTGGGGGTATCACTTCCAACCGAATTGGGATCATCTGCATGGACTTCAGACGGTGCAGGTCACTTAGCACAGAGTCAGTAAGTGTTAGCTATTTTAACTAGTATGGTTATTAATTTTAACCAGCTTTAAGCTTCATGTCCTGGCAGGAACCAAGTTTGAGCTGAGATCCAAATACCCGTTGGGACCATCGGAAATGTGCATTAATGCAATAGACGGCCTGGGTGCCAGATGACTTCTGGGGATTGAGTCTAAGTAGTTTTCTTTTATGTCCTATTTCCAGTAGATGGTCTAGTTTTCCTGGGGACAATATGGTAGAAAATCAGAACTGGAAATACAAGAACTTCATGTATCCACTTCATAACAAAATATAAGTGATGTTCTCAAAAAGCTTGGTGGCGTTTAGACACATTTAGGAAATTTTATCTTGAATCTGCATTTTCTTGGAATCTGTCTTCATAAAGTCAGATCAGAAACCGTATGCAGGAGGAAAAAGAGGAAAGGAACATGACTTAAAGTGTGCAGAAGAGACACTCGACTCATTAGCGAGTCACATCCAGGAGAGACAGCACCATATGGACTCCGGGGACCGAGAGGCTTGCCCAGCCAGGCGGGGCTGCTCAGCGGTTCGGCGGGGGGTTGTCAGGGTGAACCTCACGCTGGCTGGCTGCCTCTCTGCCGAGCCTGCTGCCCGCCTCCCCCAGCTGACAGAGGCTTCGTTTTCTTCGGGAGCCTTTTCGAGGGTTAATGTCTCAGCGACTCATTAACCTGGGGTAGTTGTTTTGCATGCTGAGCACCGAGGCATCTATCTCATCAGGGCGAACTGGGGCAAGGTGGCCTCCGGAAACGCACCTGGGTCTCCGGGCAGTCATCTGCGGGCAGGCGCCGCCAGGTGTTTGCCAGCGGGAACCCGCGGAGAGTCGATGCAATTTAGGGCAATCTCCCTGGCAGTGGAAATTAACCTGCAGGAATCTGCCCTCAACAGGTGTATTGCAGGGCAGTCACGCCAGCGTCCTGCGTGTGGGGACAGGACCTGGACCAGCAGGTGCCGTGCGGGAGGCGGGTGATGGAGGAGGCGGGAAGTCAGTGCAAGGAGCTGGCCAGATTTCGAGCAGGATGCGTTGGGAGAATTCCTGGTTAACCTTCTCCTGCCTGTTAACCAAAAACTATCTGGGTGCTTGAGAGGCCAGGAACTCTTCACCGAAGGGGAAAGAACGATCCTTCGCTGCCGAAGCAGACTGGAATGTTGGGGTAACTGGGCTTTTCTGCAAATTGTCTTAGCGTCTGAGATGCACTCAGAACACAAGACCGCAGGCGGCCCACGGGTCTTCGGGGAGACACAGGGAAAGCGCGCTATCCCTCCTCGGGAACAGTCCCCCGGCATACCTGGCTCGTCCCAGGGCTGCTGAGAAGGCAGACAGAAGGGAACACCCAGCCGCAGGGGGTGGCCTCCGCGCAACGCACCGGCCTTTCTTCTGGATTTGCTCCCACCTTTAGTCTTTCTCCCCGGGGTCTCATGTCTTCACTCCCTGATACAGTTCTCTTCTCCTGAGTTCGCTAGTGTCTGCTGCTCCTTCCACGTAACTCGACTGGCTTAAATACCTATGAAATTAAACAGCTCCAAAGGCCCAGACTAGGCAGACTTCTAACCACAGCATAAATTTTCACCCACTCCATACATGTCCGTGACACACCAGTGGAATTAATGTGATACAGGCTTTTAGTTTTCTGATGTAACGTTCACGTCATTCTTTTTTTTTTTAATTAGATTTCTTTTTTTTTTTTTTAAGATTTTATTTATTTTTAGAGAGAGGGGAAGGGAGGGAGAAAGAGAGGGAGAGAAACAGCAATGTATGGTTGCCTCTCACATGGCCCTCACTGGGCACCTGGCCTGCAACCCAGGCATGTGCCCTGACTGGGAATCGAACCGGGACCCCATGGTTCCCAGCCCGCACTCAATCCACTGAGCCACGCCAGCCAGGGCACGTTCACATCATTCTTAAAAGTGAAATAGAAATGTATGCTTTTTATTGCCAAAGTAATGCGTCATCATAATGAATGATTACTGTAAAAGTAATTGATTCTATTACAAAAATAATTATTTGGCATATTCAAAGAACAAAAGAGAGCAATAAATTGATGGTAATTATCAATACCAATAAAATATTAGCTAGGTAACTGTAGGAGGGACTTATCCTTTTTTTGAGTCAACACGTTTATAAAATTTAAATAAAAGACAGAAGAATGAGATTAGGTTAAATCATTTTAATCTTTGTGAAAGTGTTTGACACAGTGGTATGTACAGCACTGAACGGGACTGTACTTGATACTGAGTTAAGTGTTTAGCTGTCTAACTCCACTGGTGCTGAGCTGTCCCACTTGGGATTTTTCACAGGTTTTGGAGATGATCTGGAATGTGGGTATCAATTCCGCCACCTCGGAATTTTCATGAGGGGGGCAGTTTCCCGAGTGACTTCAACAGCACCCAGAATAAATAGTTGATCCAAACGAAATTAGAGAAAGCGACATGAAGGAAATAAGAAAATGTCCATTGAACAGACACGGCAAGACACCGGGAAGACAGCTGCGTGCAGCTCCGAGTCTGTGGAGGTTAAACGTGGTGCTGGATTTTGTCAGCCTGAGCGTCCAGCCCAGTGGTTTTCCAGCGTGCAGTCCCCGGGCCTCAGGTGAGCACCACCTGTGGGTGGGGCCGCGAGGGGGGGCCCACTATTGGCAGCCCTGCAGATACCCAGGAGTGAGCCCAAGGATGGAACCGCTGCTCCAGACTGAAACTTGCAGGAGTCAGAAAGGAAGGATTTCTGGAAGTTGCCCAAGCTAGGATCTGGGGCACAAAGCTCCTTCTAGAAAAGAAATTACTGAGGGACATGTGCCCGGATTTCTTCCCGTTGGCTGCGCAAAGGTCGCGAGCATTAGCAGGTGTGCCCACGGAAAGCAGGCGTGTCCATATCCCAAACATGGGGGGCAGTGATGCTGAGCTCGGGCGGGCAGCTGGCCGCTGCTAAAAATCATGTTCTCCCACCAAGTTCCAACTTGTAAAACTGGACTAAGTTTTAACACTAGAATTGTCACCGTGATGAAACTTGACGTAATTTTAAATGTACTCTTCCCTTTCGTGAGTGCTCTTCACTCTCCTTCAGTGGACCCGGGTTTTAACCACCAGCTGCTCCCCACTGAACACAAACGGGTGCTTGGCTGATGGGCAGTGTGGGGTTGTAGTTCCCTGAAAAATCATCTAACCAGGAAGACTCCCTTCTGTTTCCTCACTTGCTCATGCAGACCCTCTGGTTGGTTGGTTGGTTCTTCTATCTTGCCTACTTACTTGTTTCCTCCGTGGCTTGTTTGCCATTTAAAATTATTTTATTTCTTCATTTGCTTGATGGATTCTCATTCTGTCTGTCTTTTCTACTTGACTATCAACCTCATAAGGCAGAGACGCGGGTGGATGCTTTTTCCATAATGTCTAGCACAGTGCCTGGTTCAAGGTCAGCACTCCGGTATTTGTTGAATAAATGAATGAGTGAATATATGCATGCATTAACATATTTACCTGAACGTACTTCCTGTATGAATCAAGCACCCAAGCCCATGGGAAATGCTCAAGAAATGCTCCTTAGTATTAATTAGCTTCCAGGTCCTCAGAAGTAAAACGAGGGGTTAAACCAGCTCCCAGATTTATGGACGGGGGGTTCTCACAGGCAGCTGTCTAGGCGTGCATTCCTCTGTGGGCTTCTCGTCAGCATTAATAAGGGCATTTAACATACGGTCACTCTGATTCACGTTCCGACGCCCATCTCTGTCCTTATCTTGCAGTGACGCACACCCACTCCCCTCAGAACACCTTTGCTGGTGCTCCTTCTGAGGAGTATAACGCAGCCTTGCACGGCAGCACAGCGACCAGCCGGTCCCCAAGGCCCGAGAGCAGAAGCAGCGCTGCCCGACGTGCTGGCGTGCGGCCCCTCCCGCCCCGCGTCTGTGGCACCGCCGCGCTGTCTGCACAGAGAGGACAGAACAGAGTCGGCAGCTCCTGGAGCCCATGCCAGGTTCTCCTTCCTGCCCTGCCTTTCGGCCCGGTGTCGTCACCTGCGCCCGGCACAGAGTCACACAGCGCAGCACCTGGCCTGCGAGGAGCAGGTGTTCCGACACCTGGGAGAGGCAGGACCACAAGGAGACGCCCGCATCCCCACGTGTAAGTGGAATCGGTGAAGTCTGAGCAGGTGAAGTAGTAAGTCCGCCTCGCCTGGGATCAGGGCAAGTCCGATTCACGCTGCCCTGCAAAAACGTCCACAGCCAGCTACAGGTGAAACTCTAAAAGCTGGCTGAGCCCCGGGCCGAGGTCAGGAAGAGTGGCGTGCTATGTGAAGCCCCTCCTTGGCGTGTTCTCCGTAACTCGCTGAGGTCAAGAGAAGAGGGGGCTTCCGGCCCAGACTCGGATGTCCAGCTGTACTTGGTGTGGCCGAGGCCCCCAAAGCAAAGGCCCTGAGCGGCCGTGTGTCCAGGGTCCTCGTGGGCCTCTGCCAGGGCCCGGTTTTTCTGAAGGGCTCACTCTGGGTGCCCTTCCTTTTGTTCACGTCCCACGCGTGTTTGAGCCGCTATGACAGACACCGTGATCAGCGGCAGAGAGCTGGCGCCTGGCGCCCCTGCTGGGGCTCCCATCTCGCCGTCACACTCACTGATTGTGTGACCTGAGCGAGTCAGTTCTCACACGTCAGGCCCGGCCTGCACACCGGGCCGAACGACAGCCCTGGTGGTTTGCATGGAGCTCGAGAAGCTGGGTCATTGGAAGTCCGTGAGACAGGGTCCGGGATGCAGGAGGAGCCAGCGGAGGTCGGCGGTCACTTCGTGCCCCAGGGAAGCCCCCGAGGCGCGTCCTCTGGCCTCCGATCAGGAGGAACAAGACCCCGCACAGGGCCCGTCCCCATGGGGCGAGCTCATGGATAACGACAAAGAACTCAGATAACAAAACGACCGGCGATTCCTAAGGTCACAGTGCCACACACGGGGTCTCCAAGGAGCCCAGAGAAGGGGCACCAGATTCTACCTTACAAAGGCCAATGGTATTTCCTGAGGTGAGCAGCCACAGGGCTCCTGCAGGACCCATGGCCTCGCGGCGGTCTGCAGGGGAGCAGGCGGCGGGGGCGGGGGCTGCCGTTCCTGACTCAGAGCTGACTGCGGTTGCGGGCCTGCATGTGCTCTGCCTTCGGGGGGCTGCTCGAAACCTGCCTCCATGGGAATCCCTGGCTGCGGCCCCCACCTGTAAAAAGAACTTCGTAATCCTGTACAAACATCGCTGGGGCTTTCTCAATGTTAGGGAGAAAAGGGTTTATAAACAACAATGGAGTCCTGCATCTTTCGGAACAAACAGGAATTTAGGAACGAGACTAGGCTCCGTGTCTACGAGTCTGAGTTAATTATCTGACCGCCAGGCCCCTTCTCCTCGATAAAAGCAGACACACCCAGTTTATGAGTGAAGTGGGCCGCCCGGGAGACAGCGCTCCGCCCGTGGCCGCCTGTCCCCTCTCTGCAGAAAGCTTTCAGAAGCGAGATTATCTGAAACGCAAAAAGCAGTTACAGAAACGGTTTACCGACACAATCACTTATCTCCTCTTGGAAGTGACTCCTTGACAGTGAGACCGTCTGTGCACTTTAATGACAGACGTCGTCGGAATTTAACAGGAAGAGGCAGGGAGGAGGAGGGGGCGGGGACGCTAAGTCAGCGCCTCTGGTGCAGCTCGGGCCTGGGTGGTGGCGCTTCCTGACCTTCCCTCCCGCTCCAGTGGCAATATCACAGTTTGCCATTTCGGGCGCTCTTCCAAACCCACGCTGGCCTCAGTCAAAATAGATCCTCTTCCATCCTGATCACCCCCTCCTCACTTCCAGAAAGCTCGAAAATCAAGTGTCTGCCGGAAGCAGGTCCAGAGCTCTTGTACGAGTTCGCATTTCCGTGGAGACGAAGAGACACAATAAACTGGGAGAAGCTGCGGACGTGGTCCGTCCAGTCCAGCTGCCCTGCCCTGCGTCAGGCACCCGCCACACAGCGCCCACCCGGCCCAGGCGTGTGCCCGCGCCCTGGAGAGGGCACAGCCCCGTGTAGCCCTTCGTGAACAGCACCGCCTCCTCTGGGCGAAGCTAACTGCCCGGCGGCCCGGCTGCCCGCTGCTGTCTGGCGCCCAGAGCCAGTTCCAGAATATCTGTCCGCGCTGTGAGCATCCCGCTTCCTCCCCGTCCCCACGCTGCACCAGGAGATGCGTGTCCCAGGAGACAGCAGGCTCGCCGGGCATGGGAAGCTGTTACAAGACCCTCCCTTGTATCGCACGGTGATTTCCACAGCCCTCTCCCTCCCCTGGAAGTGCGTGCACACTCGCGGTAGGGGGGGCTCGGTTAAAAGAAATTGTGGAACGGGCTCAAAGCGAAGCGAGTGGAGGGTGTGACTGGCATGCTCGGGATTCTTAGAAGCACCGACACTTGCGGAGGAAGACTTCACTCTGTCTCGCAACTGTTCCACTTTACAGCAGTTCCGGAAGCTGGAGAATGCAGCATCTCACTTTCAAAAACAGGAGTGATGGCCATGAGAATGGCATACTTTTATGCAATGAGAATGCCCTGACTCGGTCTCTTTCTTGGCGACATGTCAGGACTGGACTGGCCGCGGTGGCAGACGACCAGTGCACAGTGTCCTCGCTGTCGCAGGGACGCGAGCAGAGACGCAGAGCGCTGGACCATGTGGGGCGGAGGGCGAGGGGCCGCAGACAGGGCCACCCCGGCGGCTCGTTGTGATGGAATGTCCCTGCCCGCGATGGAACTGTCCGACCGGCCATTCCTTTCCTTCTTCATCAACCACGTGAAGATGGACGACGTTCCTCTTAAGCTCAAACTGGGATCTGGCGAGACCCCGTGCCCTTGGACTTCCCAAAGCTGCCGCAGGAAGCGCTGCAGACAGCATTTTCACCTGCTCCTGACTTATCACCCTGTAATGCATGGCTATGCTGTCGCGAGCTGTCTGTGCCGGCAGAGAGAGGGCCCCTGGCCGGCGCCGTGTGTGATGGCACAGGATGACACGGGAGCCCAGCTGGCAGGCACTGCACGCCTCCCCCCGCAGGACATGGCCGCCAGCCGCTCCTCACCCCCAGCTTCCTAAAGACGCCTGTCTGTGAGGAGTCTCCATGGCAGCCGAACGGGGGTCGGAGACCCGCGCCCCGTCTCTCCCTCTGCATCTCATCAACCTCTGGGTTCAATGGCCTCTGCCTCCAAGTGCCTTTCAGGGTGGTCTCCTCCTGCCCATCTCCCCGCCACGCTCCAGTCCAAGCTGTCCTGGTTTTAAACTTAACCACGGCAATGCCTCCAAGCTCTCCCCCTGCCCCGCCCCCCCCGATTCTATGCACACCCCCAGAACCAGTCTCCCCGGGACGCGAGTCCCAGCAGGGCACCCCCGACAGGGGACCTCCTGGCACCTGGTCTGCCGTCCGGGCGCATCGATGTGCCCGCGAGCCCTGGAGGCCGGCCTCCTGCCCGGCTGCCCCGGCCCCTCTGACACCGGCTCTGGCCCCTCGCGTGCCACACCCTAGATGACCTGACACTTTCTCAGACAGGTTTCCTTCTCATCTCAACCCATCGCAGGCTGTTCCCTCTGCCGAGAGCTCCGCTCTCTCCGATGACCCCCTACAGGACTCATCTGCCCCTTTGTGGGGGGCGGGGAGAGCTTTCCCAGCTGATCTTATCTTTATCGATCTCGTATTTGGTCTTCATCTCTGTCTTGTTTATTTCCGTAATTCAGAACTGTATGTCCATTTAGTTATCTTGTTACTCTGTGTTCCTTGCTATTTCCTCTGCCCGGTTCTGCGAGACTTTGCGTGCCTGACCGAGACGCAGCGGGCCCCGTCAGGGCCCCTGCCGCCTGGCACACCGAGTGATGACTTGCTGAAGAACTTAAAGATCTTCACCGTCACGGAAGCGTTGTTCTGGATGGCCGGAGCAGAGGCTGCCTGAAGTGCCAGGCAGGATCAAAGAGCACAGAGGAGGAGACAGCACCACTTCGGGGCAAATCTTCGCTTCAAAGTCAGCAGCCCCTCCCGCCCTCCCGGGACTGCTATGCCATTACCCGCTCCGGCCCGCCCGGGCGCTTTAGCATCCCTCCCTGCTGACCTTTGCGAGAGGATAAAACAGAAAGTGGCTTGGAACCGAGACTACCTGAAGTTTGACATTTAAAAATTCATCCTCAGAAGACATAATATCCTGACTAGCTTTGTGCTAAAAGATTCCTTTCTAACATTATATTCCATTTGGAATATGCTCTTAGTGGTCTCCAAAGAAACTGGACTAACAGAAGACCTATGTATATTTTATATATACACACGTATGTATGTGTACATACGGGTCTGTCCAGAAAGTATCCAGCTACATGCTATGAATGTCTCTCTAGACATTTATTGAAGACAAAAGATACAGGAAACATTGCACACAGGACAATGATGCCTCCGTGCCCTTCAAAGTGGGCACCCTGAGACCTCACACAGTTCTCCCAGCATCTCTTCCCCTGGTCGAAACGCTCTGCAGAGTCCTTTGTTGGAATCACCATCAGCTGCCCTATCATATCTTCCTGAATCTCATCAACAGTCTGAAATCTATTCCCTTTCAAAAGTAATTTTAATTTTGAGAAAAGCCAGCAGTCACAGGGCACCAGATCTGGGCTGTAGCGGGGTTGAGTCACCTGGGTGATTTGATGTTTTGCAAAAAAATCTCAGAACCAGATGTGATGCATGAGTGGCATGCTGTCGTGATGAAGCTGCCAATCACCAGGTGCCCACAGCTCTGGCCATTTTTGTCAAATTGCACCCCTCAACCAACGAAGAACACTGACGTGGTGCTTCTAATTAGTTGCCTGGCCTGGAGGGGTGCACTCACGATGCACAACCCCGTCCCAATCAGAACACAGTTAACGTGGCCTTGACCTTGCTGCCACTCTGCTGCACCGTCTCTGGGTGAGGAGAGCCAGGCATCTTCCATCAGGACGACTGGGCCTTCCTTTCTGGGCCACACGAGCTGGAGACCCGCGACGCATCTCTGGTTCCGACTCTGGGGAAATCCGGTTTGTTGCTGGTGCTTTGCATCGAGCCATTAGCAACTGCTGCATGAGGTCCCTTCTGCTCTGGCAGCAGACGCCGTGGAACAAATCTTGCATTAAATTAAATTAATCTACCTCTATTTTTATGGCTTATATAAATACAGACAACTACCGGGCAGAAAACATTAAACAATGTAAAACCCCATTTATAATTGCAAAAGAAGTAAAATGTCCAGGGAAGACTTGGCGAGAATAGCGGACAACACCTGTAAGAAAACCCGGAAAACTCGCTGGATGAACACGCCGTGTAGACTTCGTCTCAAACCACGTCTCACTGTTGATCCCTGCGGGTCGGTGTCCCCAGCGCGCTTTCCTCACGTAGACTCAAGTCTCCTCCCATTTCAGGAAAGGTTCCTTAGATGATACGGCTTTTTTTTTTTTTTCTGTTTTATGCTGTCATTCTCTTTTTTGGGGAAATTTACCAACGCAGTGCTTGGGTCTCCTTTGACTCTCTTCTATAATTGCTATTTTTTTCTCTATGATTATTTTTACATTTCTTTTTTCATTTGTTTCACTCTGTTTGCTTTTCTAGTTCCTATCCTCCATATTTTACTCTCTCTAAAGCCTATTCCCTTATATGCTAATAATTAGTCTTTGTTTCTGGAATGTTTTTATTCTATCCTTTTTTTTTCCATGAGTGCTGCAGGAACTACTTTACCTTCTCCTATTTTTGACACCTTTGGTCTAAGCAAGATTTCCACAATTTCTTCTATGTTTTGTGGTTTTCTTGTGTAACAGCAACTGCTTCAGTGTTATTATAACATCGGGTTATAGTTTCCACCTGCTTTGTGGATAATTCTTCCTGTTGAAGTTTCTTCACTTGTAGAAAAGTTTGCTAATTTTAAGAACACTTTCCTTGTAGTATTCTTCTATGTGCTGTGCTTACTCTTCGATACTCATAGTGAGCGATGTGCGTTTTTCTGGACTTGGCAATAGCCAGTTTCTTGGAGAAAGGAAAAGGAGCAAGTCTTCACAGATCAAAGATGGCTTCTGTTGCTACACAGGCAGATACTTCCTTAGACGATGGGGTCTTTCTTCCAGAACCTAATCTGGCTCGGGAGGCACTGGCCACGCCTGCGCTTGCCCGCGCCCCCCCGCCCCCCCCCCGCCCCCAGCGGCTGCCCCTCCTCACACCCAGGTGGGTCCGGACCTTGCCTTCCAAGATCCTTGACTGTTTCTGGAAGGCACTTTCATCGATTTGTTTACTTCCTATTCGTTTGTTTCAGGGAAGCATTAGAAGATCGACCCTTGGGCCCCACTGGGTACATTCCTCACGCTGCCTCCCCCACCACCCAGGCCCTGGGAGATCTGCCCAGCTCCCAGCAGCCCCTGCTCAGCACCCAGGGCGCTCCCCGTAGCAATGCCAGTTTTCTGGGGCTTTCTGAGCTCTGCGGCCACTCAGCCCCTTGGCCCCCCTGCACCTCCTCACCATTCTGTCTCAGTGTCTAGAGGGCCGGCTGCAAATCCCATTGGCCTCAGTTGGAAAATTATTTTTAAAAAATTTATTTCGTACTTTCAGTAAAAAGAGATTTCGTGGTTGTTTCTGTACATTCTCCTGTTGCTCTTCCTGTTATTCAGGAAGAAACACGGGGCCACTCAGAGCTAAACGGTGGCAGCTTTTCTGCAGGGAGCCCCACTGAAAATGTCCTTTGCTGCCATCAGGTTTGTCCCCAACACGTATGGCTGCAGGAGCAAAAGCATGCATGCAGGCCAGCATACCATATGCCAAAGTTTTCAAGGGCTATAAATCCAGCCAGCAACACCGTAAAGCAACACATGGTCTGTTTTCCTTCCTTAACAAACACGTCCTCGTCGTGAGCTGGGTGGCCGGATTCAAACCCGTCCCCTACAGACTCGCCTGAGCCCCACCCCGGCCCTCACCCCGCCGCCCACCCTGCTCCTCTGTAAAAACACATGAGAGTCGCATTTCAGTTTCGGGGGGCCCGGAACCAGCAGCAGGACACCAAATAAATTAATCTCGACTTCACTAATTCCGAATTTCCCTGATTGGCCACTTGTTCTTCATCTCTAGGATTCCCTTCCTAAAGTCAGGCCACTTCGGGGCTCACAGAGCAGAAGGCCTGGGTGAGAGTATCTGGGGTTTTAAATCGTTCTTGCAGGCCCCGAGTCAGCAGGGTTCTGACGAAGAGGCCGCTCTCCCTCCGATACGTGCGCCTCCTTTCTGGATGCTGCGCCCCCGTGACGGGCAGCTTAGCCTCCCCAACAAGACAGCACCCCACCCGTGACCAGAGGGCCTCTCTGCGTCCCGTGGGCACGTCTGAGCCTGCTGAGTGCTCCGCAGAGCATTCTGGAAGTCTGTTTCGTGTGTTAGCAGTTTTTTTTTGGTGTCTATTCTCTTAGTTTTGTTTTCTTGTCCTAAAAGCAGTTCTTTTAGAAAATGGATTGCCAGTTTTTATACCTTTACAGTTTTGAGTTTTTACTTTGTACGGTTTTTAAAGGTGCATTACATAAAAATTAGGAAGACTATTTAAGAAAAAAACGTAAAGAAGAAGAAAATCATCTATAATTCCACCATTTGAGATCACCGTTTTCACTGCAGTGCTCTCATTGCCGTGCTCAAGGAGCACAGGGGTTCTTCCCCCCCCCCCCCCCCCCCCCCCCCCCCCCCCCCCCCCGCCCCACACCCCCTGCCTCTCCGAGGATAACCCTACTCAGGAGCCGTGGTTGTAAAGAGTTTCATTTCTAAATATAGAAGCTGGAATCCGAGTTGCCCAAATGCAAGGATGACATCACAGAGACAGACATCCACATCTCCCGCGTCCTGCGCCGCAGACGCAAAAGCGCTCCTGTCTGTCTGCGGCCGCGCGGCTCTCGTCCTCGGTAACACGCCCTGCCGGAACCTCGCCCTCCTTTCTGAGGGGCCCAGCAGCCGCGCCGGCTGTGCCCACGCAGCCCGGGCCACGCGGGTTGGATCCGCGGAAACCCGCCTTCTCCGCGGTGACCGGCGTGCCGCGCCTCACACAGCAGATGGCGCTTTCCGATGCTGCGTCCCTGTGCAGCAACATTTTGTCCTGTGTGCTGCATTATCAAAAAATCAAACATGTAATTATGCAAATGCGCATGCCTTTATAATAATCAAGTTTTATTGTAAATGGTTGATGCACATCAATTGGATCCTGTAGTGCTGTTTTAAGTGCGGTTTAAGTGGCTTTTCAGTGTACCCAGAGGCAACACAAGTGCGTCTCTGGAATATTAATAAAACCCTGAATCTTTGAGACCCCAACTGGAATCTCATTGCTTGCCCTGATTGAAACAAAATGCTAATCCTTTCCTTTAAAAAAAAATTCCCTTTGTTATTTAAAACACTGATATTAGTATGATATGAAGGGCCATTTCATTTTAAATTGTATTTTAATGTAGTTGTTAAAATAATGCCTAATCATACTACATTCAGTCTTCACAATGTAAATTTGATGAGACACGAATCCAATCATTTTGCCACAATGAATGTGGTCGTGTATTTTAACCAGTCCGGCTTTTCTAATTCCATAAATTTCTATTGCCAGTGGCTGTTTACCGCCTTCACTTCTGGATGCACTGGCTGTCCTTTGTGGGGATGGGGGCTGTGAATATTCATCGCGGAAACAATCGACTTCTTTAAAAAAAGACAAGGGATTTCAGCCGAATTCCTGGGAGCATTTTCGAGCAGGATGATGGTGCAGACAGCGGAATTGATTACTGAACAGCATGTGGGTTTCCACATAGATGGAGCCCACACGTCTCTCCCCAAACACAAACACTCTCGCACATTCCGCTCTGCTCCAGCCAAGCAGATGGACTGTGGGTACCGATCATTGAGGGCTGTAAATTATTTTTGCTTGTCTCTTCGTGAGAAATAGAAGGATGAGAAAAGCAGAATACAACAGGAAGGAAGAGCAAGTAGCTTTAAAGGGAAGAAAGCGGCCTTGTGACGTCCTGTCTCCAGCTCCGGTCCCCTTCTCTGTTTCCTGGGTTCGCTAGGTCCACGGCCGCCGCGCCCTCTCGAGATGAAGCACGCACTTTTCCCTTCGGTCCCGTGCCCATGGGCCCCAGCACCAGCCTCTCTCTCCCCCAGGGCATGTCCTTCTCCCAAACACACATGTCCCTCTGGCGTGTCCTTGCCTGCGCACTGCCGTCAGAGCTCTGCACGACTTCCGGCCCGGCGTCCCTCACACACTGTCCAGGCTCACCGCCTCCTCATCACGGCCGCTCCAGGGTTGTCTGATGTCCTGTCTGCTGCGCGCATTTCCTTGTGAAAATGACGTCCTTTTACCGCTTTCAAATGTGTGCGCCTCCGTTTACCCGTGCCTCTGAGTCACCAAGATGGAGACATACCCGTGTGGAGGTAAACAGACCGGGTGTTTCTGGAGGGGTGGAAGGCACGCAGCCTCACTTGGAGACTCTTGTGCTGCCTACCACACGTGTGGACACGGATCTCACAGACTCACATGTGTGGACATGGAGCTCATGGACTCACACCTGAACACTGGAAAGTAACTTTTAATCAACTCTCACGTTTTGAGAATCTTTAAGAGCATCAAACCTCCTCATCATGGCCCTCGGAGACACTGGCCATCCACGCCCACTCTGTGTCCTCTGGCCACAGTTCTTGTGTTGGTGACGCTGACACAGGGCTGTTGGGGGGAGTCGTTGAAAATGCTCTGGTCTGGCTACTTGGGACTGTTGTGGGCTCTTCACAATAAAAACAGCACGGTCCAAGGATGGTGGAAATGGCGCGCGCACACACACACACACACCCGCACTGACAGCCGTCAGGGAGTGTTACAGGCGCCATTTGTAAAGGTCCAGGTGGGCTCTGGCTGGTTCTCGGATTCCAGTCTGCACGGCTTCCTTCTCCATCCGCACCCTAGGCCCCGCACTGACCCCTGCACCCACGCGTATGTCCTGGTGCCCGTCATGCCTGGGATTTTGTTAATGCCACCAAGTCTCACGTCTCTCCTCCCAGCACTAAATAGGCTTGCGCTCACGCACTGGCACCAGATGCTTCCCGCAGGTAAGAAGCAACCTCTCCTCACCTTTCAGATGGAGGTGCATTCAAAGCCACAGTGGGGTTAAACAAGTTCTCGAAGGTTAGCCAGTGTTTCACTGGAGAAATGTATCAAAGCATGTTATTTCTATCTCCCAGCTTGCAGCTATAATTACTAGACCTGAAAAAGACAAAAACTGGGCACCGCAGGGAGAGTTCTTGCTTAAAGAAGAGAGAAAAATTTTTTTTCTTTTCTTTTGTTTTGATGAAGTAAATAGTGTTTCTAAGCTTTGGGTGTTTGGAGATTGGTTGGAACTGAGATGATCTCGGTTGAAAGTGACAGTTTTACAAGTGCAATGATTATTGGGAAATTGATTCTTATTCTTTAGCAGCTCTACACAGACACAGCTCTTTCCATAAACTACGTGTGTGCCCACTTAGCTATTTGCTTAAATCAATGGGAAGAGAAGATGTTACTATGCCTGTGTAAATATAATTACGCTGTGTGGCATTTGAGTTTTAACCCAAAGTTCTTTATGTTTACTGTTTTTTTCCACTTTTTATTTTACAGTTTTGCAACCCGACAGGAAGACTGCAAGAACAGTGCAATGAGTCTCGCTGTTTTTAAATCCTGATTTTCTAAAAGAGGAAAAAAACCCTGACTACCAGATCAATGTAAGTTTTTAAGTTTTTTTCATTTCTCTTCAATTGCTTCTTAATTTCTTATTGACCCACTAACTAAAGGATTATCGTTTGATTCACCGAGTGAGCGGGCAAGAGCGCCAGGGTGAAATCAGACCAGCTGGCCCAGCCGCCCGGCCGGAAGGGCTGCGCAAGGGTAAGGGCGCCCCGCCCTCGCGAAGGCGAAGCGAGGAGGGTGGCCCGGCCCGGAAGCTGCAGAGCGCACCTCCGGTTCTAACTCGTCACCCGGGCTCTGCTGTTCCCACCCGGCCCAGACAGTTGCAGGAAAAACCAAAGCTGTGACTCCGCTGTCACGGGCTTTTGTGTCTTTCGTTTTGTTCTTGGGTTGCGATGTGGAGAAAACTGAATAGAAAGGGTCAGTCGTTCAGCCAGACCCCTGCCCGGTCAACGTGTGACCTTCCGGACCAGATTCTGGCTGAGCCTCTGCTCCCTCCTTGCTGCCCTGCCTTTCCTTCCCCCTCCCGACAGCCACTGTTGTCTCTCCACGTTAATTCCGACTGCTTCTCTCACTTGTTTCACCCAACCAATGCAGAGCGCCCACCTCTCTCCTGCCTGATGGTCTGAGCACCTGCTCAGGTCCCGTGGTCTCTGGGGAGCCGCCCTGACAGGGCGCCCCGTGTCTGCCCCTCCCTCCTGCAGCTCCCCGCCACCTGCCTGATCCTCACCCCATTGCTTCCGACGCATCCATCCCACATTCCGCAGACTGGCGACCAGCTCCCTGCCGGTGGGCCTGGTGTTGTTATGGCGCTTCTCTGTCACCTTCCTCCACCTGCACAGCTGCAGACCTTACCGCACAGGTAGGGGGACCAGGTCCTGAGAGGGAGGGGCTCCGGGAGCACAGGGTGTGGGGATCAAAGACCCAGCCTGAAGGTCCAGCACGAAGGAAGAGAGGGCCCAAGCAGGGCCACATGGAAGATGTCACAGCCTCAAGATGGGCGAGCCCCAGGGACCCCCTCTGATTGTCTGTACACAGGGCTCAGCCTCCAAACTGATGCCAGGTTACGGGCACACCTACGCAGCGCCTTGAACTCGGTGGGAATATCTGCAGGGCCGAGGGGAGCGAGGGGCAGGGGCCGGACAGATCCGTAAATGGGGCCCAGGGAATGCCGCTCGTTGACTGGAGCGCTAGGGAGGCTTCTCCGCCCCGGACGCTGGCGGTACAGGCTGCAACTCCCGTCACCACCCATTAGCCTGTGTTTCCCTGCAGCTCCCCAACCTGAAGTTTTCCTGCCTGCCAAGTTTTCAGACCCTGTATCCCAAGGACCACGGACAAG
>PVJI01019915.1:0-29870 GCA_004026765.1 Micronycteris hirsuta
CATTGCCAAACAGGACTACTTAACCAAATTTTTGGCACAAGAGGCTTTGGGCCAACTGATATTATGAATATAGATCCAAACCATGTGTGAATAAGAAATGTTTCTTTTCATTTCACTCAGAGAAAATACCCATTTAGGGATGTATGTCCACTGGTTTTTCTCTGTTACGTGATTTTTGTTCCTATGTATCTGCTAATGTACCATCCTAAAAGGACTTCCAACATTTTGTGGGATTTTTTACCTGATTTTTAGCTAAGTCTAAAGGTACTAGCTCTCCCAACCCAGGCATATATGCAGCCTGTTAAATGTCAATCATTACTCAGCATGGGTAAGTAGGTATTCCAGGGAAAAGCTTTGGCCACAGAGCTTTATAACTTTTGTAGAATTGCATTTTCTAATTATGTATGGGTCCTGAGGATTTCCTGTATGTTATCTGTTTACCTGTATAATTAAAATATTTTTTTAAATATATTTTGTCTCTCATGTTTAAGTCTAATATATAGAAAAAGCTTTCACTGAATTTCTCATGCACAGTGCTTCTGGGAATAACTTATTTTTTCTATTTTTCCCTTTATCTATACCTAGACATAATTTTAAATTTGTAAATGATAATGTATATGCAACTATGTGATGACTTCAATATTGTTGAGAGTCACTTGCACAGGTTCCTAGAATATCTGGCAAATATACAACCCTTGTGTGGAAACTAGTTATATATAATATTATAAAGTTAGTAATCTAGAGAAGATATATTGTGAATATGAAAACCAATAACAAAATTTTATGATATTGGCTTTCTTATTTACACAAAAAAAAATCATGGAAAAAAGTGTTTCTTTGTAGACTTTAGTAAAAATAAAACAAAATTTCAACCTTTAGAAAGTTCATATGGGCAACATATAAAATTGATACAATAAAATAGGAAGCTACTTTTCCCACTTTTATTGAGAAATAATGGACAGACACCACTGTATAAGTTTAAGATATACAGCATTATGGTTTTATTTACATATGTTATAACATAATTGCCATAGTAGATTCAGTTTACATCCATAATCTCCTATAGATATAGTAAAAAAAAATTATCCTCCTAGGGGGATCTCTTATGATTAAATAGTTCTCAACAACTTTCCTGTATATTATATAGTGTTAATTATAGTCATTACATTGTATATTACATTCCCAGTACTTATTTATCTTATAACTGAAATTTGTACCTTTGACCACCTAATAGGTGAGAGGTGATATCTCATTGTGGCTTTACTTTCCATTTCTCTAATGACTAGTGAGGTTGAGCATCTTTTCATGTACCTATTGGGCTTTCACATATCTTCCCTGGAAAATATCTATTCAGGTCCTTTGCCCATTTCTTAATTATTTATTTTTTGCTATGAAGTCATATGTGTTCTTCATATATTTGGGATATTAAACCCTTATCAAATATACGTTTTGTAAATATTTTTCCAGGAAGCTATTGTTGTTTGTAGGGTAAGAAATGGTTTTAGTACCTTATGGAAATAAATTAAATAATATAAGTGCATGCCTTTTCATAAAATTTCAAGTGGTTACATTTTTATGAGTCAAAAATCAAAATTTTAGCTGAATTTTAAAGTTATAGGGCAGGTGTTAAGAGTAGTGTATAGAAAAAACTAATATTGAAAAATAATAAATAATATGCCAGATTCTAAATTGCTCGGGTTATGAAAATAGAAAATGAAATGAGATTCAATATTGAGTAATATATTACATCATGAGTAAATTTAGCCTTTTCGTGTCATAAAGAAACAAAAATGTTGGGTTATCTTATCTTAGTTTTTTTAATTGCAAAGGAGATTCTTGGAAGTAAAATATTAATTCTCTTCAATGCAAATGTCTGTTAAAGGGGTTGTAGAATAGGGAGTAGAAATAAACACTTTGTAAGTGCTCATTTGGTTGTGTCAGAGATAGAAAATCAACCAAATAAATTCAGTTAATTGATAGTAAGATGAATTTAAACCTATGAGATAGTGTCAATCTTGAATGCATTTAATTCACCACAGTGAGTCTGTGTTACTGGATCAATGAGTATTTATTGACTCTGAAATTTTTTAGATGTTATACAATTATAACATGATATCATATTTTTATGATATATTGTATTGTAATATGACATAAAAACTATATAATATTTAGCAAGTTGAAATTATTAATCATATTCACAAAAGAGTACCACTTATTATGCCTAATCCACATCATGTTGTACTCTTTTAATGAAGGAGGTTATTGGATACTGGAGAAGGAGTTGCCAAAAATGATTTATAATCATATCAGCATTGCATTTCTCAGGGTTTATGAGCTCACACTTTTGATCCATTCCAGAAGCTACCAAGGGAATCTCTATGTAAGTTGGCATCAATATCAGTATGTTACTAATGTGGATTTTTCTTAAAGGTGTTGTGACAATTTTAATTGTTATTTTAAAAAAGTATAATAAATAGTTGCATTAACTATGGAAGATTGATGATAGATTCTATCAGAATCCAAAACATATTATTTTGAAGAGACATAGAAAGAAAATAGGGCTGTTATGCCAGCCTTTATTCTTTTATTTCTTTACCGTATATGCCTGTATCTTCTCATGAATGGTAGTTGATCATTGTGATAGAATTTAACTACAGCTATATTTAATTTGATGACTTATGCAAAAAGGAATGTCATGAAAAGGTCAGGGAAATTTAAGAGAAAGATTTTATCATTCTTTTTAGACAATTTATATAGTCATTCAGTATGTTAGTTGAAAAAATGAGTATGCTATTACATCCAAGACTTATTCAGCATAATAAATTTTCTGCATGTTTCTGAAACATGTAATTTAGAAAAGTACTGGACTCCCTATGTCTTAAAGGAGAAAAAAGAGAGAGAGAGAGGGATACCCCTAGGAAGGCTAGTCAGTTAATAAAAGTCTACTTGGCACTATTATCATTACTGAAATTACTATATTAAATTACTAAATGTGTCCCAAAGCAAAACTGGAGTCATGCTCACTCACGAGCACAACATTTGAGGAAGATAAGGACTCGCCTCACGTAATGGTTCTGCTATTCTGGACAGAAAAACTGTTTCTTCCTGAGATGTTTTGCCAGCAATATGTGAAAAAATGCAGAAGGATTAACAAAATGACTACATGGTATTGCTGGCTCCACTCTGCCTCTGGCAATCCCAGGAGTGTTCCTTGACCTCTCTAAGTACCTGCAAGTCTTAAAAGTAACCCCTATTGAAGTATTGATGTCTTAACAGAAAATACACCTATACACCAGGGGAAAAACAGAAGCAAAAAGCAAAAAAAGAGATGGTTTTACAAAACAACACACTAACTCAATTACCTGGGGAAAAACCTTCTACATCTGTCTTCTTCCAAAAACAAAAGAAGCAAAAGTAACCCTCCAAAATAAAACTTACCTCTAAAATAAAAAAAAAAAAAAACACTGCGCAATTATCTTGCAAAATAAAGTGATTGTAATATGAGCTTCTCATCATACCCCACAGTATTTTTCTATTTTCAGGTAGGTTAAAACCATGAGACATTTAACAAGTTTATAAACATTTGGGGAACTTCCTTCAAACTCAGGCATCTGTCCTCAGTAAAAATAAGTAACTATTCCAAAGAAGTAAAACAAAAAAAAAGAACCAAAACGGAGGCTCGGTTTCTATTATTAGCAAGGTAATATGATAGCCAGCAGAATTCAGGAAGATCAGAGTTACTTGCTCTCCACTGCCCCAGCAGTGAAGGTCAGACGCCTAAGTGTGAAGACACCTGACAGGGATCCCAGGGTTGATAATGAGTGTGATTAATACAAGGGACAAGGAAGAGGGGACCCAGACAAAATACTAAATGAAGAAGAAAAGCACAAAGTAAATTTTTTAACAACAAAAATGAAATAAACAATGTAAAAACTATACGTAAGAGAAAGAGAAAGTCAATGGGACTAGAAGGTGGCAGATGAGGATCACAGGTGTGACTCAAAGTATATATAAGAGTGCTAATATAGTTCCTAGTTTTTATTTTGACAAAATCAGCACCTGGAGCAAGGATTTAGGTGCAGATATTTTATTTTAGGGGAGGTAGGTGCAGCGAGTTCATTTAAGAACCAAAATGTCAAGAGCAGGCTGAATGGGAAAAAAGCGGAAAGCCAGTATAAGGTGAACTAATGCACTGGTTAACTGTGAAAAACAGGGGCTCGTTCTAAAAGGCATTGAGAACCCAACCCAGACTCCTCCCACCGAAGGGAAGGATTTGGGACCTTCGCCTGCACATGGCCGCCCCTGGGAGCACCAAATGCCCTGGCACCTCTGCCTGTTCCTGCATGGACTGTGTTTCCCAGGCTTCATGGAAACAACCAAAATCCAGGCATATGCTTCTGGTTATTAGTAAATATTTAAGTTATAAAAGGCATACAGTGAAGAAGGGGAAAAGAAAATGAATAAAACTCTGAACTAGGTAAGAGATTCAAATCAAGATGTTATAAGCCAAAGGAGATGTTCATAGAATAAAGAGGCTGGAGAAAAACTTGACGTATGGTAGGAAGAGAACAAAATTCCACAACTTGCATTTGAAACTTGTACTTTAAAACTTGCAGAATTCTTGACACTATGCCAGAAATAGTGAGTTTTCTCTTTAATAACTCCTCTCTATATCTTTCATAGGTATGGGTATTTAACTGTCACTGTGGAAATCCCAAATACAGTCTAGATGGTCCAAACTTCCTTGCAGTTAGGTGGAGATAATGTAAATGTTACCTGAAGACTTCTAAAAATCTTTCTTAAGACATTACTAAGAATCCTTTTCCTCTTATTCTCCATTCATTTAGCCAACTTCTAGAAGAGTAGATGGCACCCCCGTGGATTTTGAGATCAAAGGCAGGACAGAAAAATAATAATAAATAGAAGTGTAACTGGACAGGGGGCCTGGCCCTGAATGGGTCTACCTAGGGTGGACCAGTAGTGTGTGTGTTTTTGACTTTGTGTGGGAAAGATTTCGCAACACGAGTCCAGGTGACCATGAGGATGTATTTATTAAAGCTGGGGACAGTGAAACAAGGAAGGGCCTAGAATACAAGAAGCAACAGGAGAGCCCAGGCCAGACTACCTTAGCTCACTAAGAAGTCAGACAAAAGGGGACCCTGGAGACAGATTCAGGAGATTAGCCTGGGATGAGCTGCTACTGCCCACTGCTCCTCTGATTGCAAGTCTCAGGGTCCCTTAGAGTTTAGGAGATGTGTGCCTGTCGGGGAAGAAGAGAGGGAAGAAGGGGGGAAAGGGAATGGGTGAGGGCTGCTCCCCAGAGAGAGAGCACTGAGTCCTTTGTCTTGAGTTTTTCTCTCTTTTGCAGGCAGGAATCTTAGGGGAGGTCTCCCGGGAGGGTTTCAGGAGAATATTCCTCAGTTCTCCAGTAGTGCCCTTTCAGGGTCCTGGTCTCCACTGATTGGTCAGTGACAGGGCTGGGGGTGACTGGTCATTGCAGCAGGTCCTGCCATCGCCCACCTGGCTTTGCCACTTTTCTTGGCCTGGAGGTGAAACATAACTGAGGCCTAGATGTTTTCTCTAGGGAGGTGACTTTCTGTATCTGGTTGTAAATTGCCCAGCCATTGTGTTCAGCTATCTATCTCAGTTTCCCTGTCCCACCTGCCAAGGAATTTTTCTAGTTTCTTAGTATCCTGCCTCAGAAGGAGCTGACACTGAGAAAACCACATCAACTCTAAACCACCCACCTTGATTTTTATGCAAAAGAGCAATGAAATTTCATCTTGTTTAAACTACCTCTATTTGGGTTTTATATTTCCTGCCCCTGAACCTAAACCTACTGGATACAGAGACAAAATTCAGCAAATACAAAATGTTGCTATTCTTGCTGCAGATGTATATTAATTATATTTGTATTTGTATCTATGCTTGATGTATATTTGATATATACATTTGATGTGTTTGATATATATTTGATGTATATTTTATATGTATTTGATATAATGTATATATGATATATGTCAAATTGCCTAAGTAATCATTGCTTTTCAATACATTTTTACATTCAGTAAATTCCAAAAAGGCAGCAAGGATGAAAGAAGGGAGGAGACAAAGGACCATGTTACTATTTTAGTTCACTTCCTTCTAGTCTTTTTTCTAGTGCCTAGGCTTTTGATAAATGTAATTTTTACATGACTTTTTAATTATTTTCTGAATATTACATAGTCTTAATTCTTAATTTTAATGGCTATATATTTTTAAAGCATATGATAAATACATTTAGTGGTTATAAAGTGTGGAGTTGGTAACTAAGAATAGCTTTGTTAGGCAACAAATCGTGTGAATAGACAGACTTTAGAGAGCTGTACCTTAAACAAGGACTGACTGAAGTAACATAAGGCCCAAGTGGCAGAGGATACTGAAGTCCTTGGAGGGGGCTGAACCCAAGGCCATGGAATACACAGATATCAAATACCAGCTCCATAAGGACCAAAGACAAGGCAGTCTGTGATCACGGTCGAGGATGTATGTGCAGGGATGGAGGGAACAGGACCTTGACTCTGATTCGGAGTATCAGGTAGATTTAAGATTAAAGTCATCCTTTGTATACCGTGGTCACATTTGCAGGTGGCTTTCAATTTTTCATTGTGAATAATAATTCAATAAAGAAAAGTAAACATAGCCCTGGACATACACACACAGAGACACACTCAATTTTGAAGATTACCTCCATAAATCATTTAAGAGAAGTGGAATTCCTGGGCCACAATCTATTTTATGTGTTTGTTAATTCTCTTTATGAAATTTTCCTAATTACTTTCCATAAAGGTTCTAGCAAATAAGACCTCCACTAGTAATGGATGTGACCTTCTTCTTTAATCTCCTTGAGCATTGCCAGAAATAATTAAAAGGAAAATATACTTGGTAGGTGATAACAGTCAATGTCATTCTAGTTTACATTTTTTGATCACTACCGAAGTGGACATTTTCTTATAATTATATACTAATTTTAGTTTTTTTTAATAAATAGCATCTTAGTATCTTTTGCCTATCTGTCAAACACATAGTGCATTCTAATTCACTGAAGAAGTAGTACGTAAGGCATAGTGAATGTTTCTTTGTTTAATATATACGTATTTGTTTGCTGAAGCTGCCCTAACAAAACTCCACAGACTATGGGGCTTACAAAACAGAAAATTTGTTTTCTCACAGCTCTAGATGTTCAAAGTCCAACCCTGAGGCTTCCTCGTGTTTGGTTCCTTCTGAAACCTCTCCCCTTGGCTTGAAAAAGGCTGCTTCCAGTTGTGTCCTCTATTGGTCTATAGTTGTGTCCTCTATCAGTCCCCTTTCACTCCTTTTCTTATAAGAGTACCTGGCCTCCTTTTCTTATAAGAGTACCAGTCATGTGGGATTAGGACCACACCTATGACATCATTTCACTTCAGTTACCTCTTTAATGACCCTATCTGCAAATACAGTCATATTATGAGATACTGGGCCAAGGAAGGACTTCAACAAATGAATTCTGTGGAGACACAATTCAGCCCATAGCAATTTGCAAATGCCACAAGGCAGGATTTACATTTCATTAAAGCAAATAGAGTATATTTTTTTGCTCTATTTTCTACAAGAGGTTATTTAGGCAAGGAAGTGAAATAATTATACTTGTTTAGGGGTAGAATCCTGATGACACTATAGAGGGTAGAGTGGATTAGAGAACCAATGGAAATGAGGAGCCAGCTGAAAGACTGTTGGAACAGTCTAGGGCAGGAGCCCTGAGGCGCTCAGCCATGTTGTGGTCAGGGTTCTAGGTAAGAGGGCCATTCAAGGGGCATGATGTTGTTGTTTGACAAATTATTTACAACCTCTCCAATAAGAACAGGTCTGTAGGAGATAACAAAATCCCTTTGGTTATGGTGGCTTGTGACAACAGTAACGTGAGTGGTGGTGGGAGAGCGGCTCAATGCTCTAAGTATCCCCATGGTCCTGGGATCTCTTAGCCCCGCTCCGTGGAGCCCATTACCACAGGCTGCACTCAGCAGTTGTTTGAATTAGATTGACAGGGGCAAATGCTAGGTAGCTGACAATTTGAAGTCAAACTAGTGTCTGAAAATACAATAATTCAATTTTAACAGAAAAGATCTATGTATGTTTTAAATAAACTTTGTGTCAAATGACTCTGATGATTTTATGATTGATTTTGAACTTTTCAGAGCCCAGATGCCTAACATCCTTTTTGGAAGTATGACTGCTAAAAATTATGAGTAAATTGTTTTGAATAGCCTCTTTGGATACTAAGTCACATCACCTGGCTAGATAAAATGGAAATATTAGCAGAAAGCTTCATGCTGTGTTGACTAATTTTTAAGAGTAATTGTCTTCTTGCTAATTACTTATTCATAATGAATACAAATGTATTTTCCAATGATATAATAAAATGACTATTTTCCTTCAGATACCAGGTATACACACTTAGGAAAAATATAATAATAATGACTTAAGGCTGGTCAAAAACCAGGTGTTAAAAAGTACCTAATCTGTACTGGAAGTCTGACCTGTGGGTACCAGATTTTAGACAAGTTATATTTGTATGAGTTTTCTCATTTTATCTTCCCAGGGGATCCATTAAAATGAATGTATCCATCTTCTTTCTGTAACTGAAACACAGGTTTAGCTGCCTGTCACAATGAAAGCCTAACTCGTGAGACAGGTGCTCACGCAGAAGGAAAGAGATTTATTCAGGTGCATGACCTGGGAGAAAAATGGATTCTCAACTCAAAGACCATCCCCCCTTTCTGCCCAAGCCCACAGTTCTCATAGGGATAAGGAGGGGAGGGCTTTTCATCTATCCAATTATTTGGTTAGCTTTCAGTGCACTGGGTCACTATCATTCATCTTTCTAGCTTTGGTGTGCTCAGTGTACGAAACTCCCCCCCGCACCATCTTGGCTGATGGGGGAGACCCCCGGTGCTCCCTGACTGTCAACTGTAACAATTCTTCCTGATAGAAGATTAAGGCTCTGGAGTTATCCAAAGATGGAGAGTGAATAGGTGTCAAGTCCTGGATTTGGCCCAAGTTTCTGGATGACAAAGCCTTGTCTCCTATTATGCTGAAGAGCTTTGATTTTAGAAAGTATTCATATTTGAAAACTTTTGTCTTTCAAAGTCCAGACAGACTACCTGAACTGAGATGCTAGTAAGTTCATTTCCATTTGAATGGTCTGTGGCTCTCGGTACTCCCACCTGAGTCAGGGAGCCCTGGGTCCTCCCACAATAGCTGTGCAGCTATTTTCTGTTTTCAGCCTAAGGTTAAAATAAGTTCTAATAAACCTTTAAGCACAAGGAAGATCTTAAGAGACCTTCCTCCACTATAGAATTCTAACGAGGCTTAATCATGATCTATGATTCATATTAATAGCATTTTATGAATCTCATTGGAAGTTTCTTCTGTGTCTTTAGGAAAGGTTTGGTTAAAAAAATAAAAACACCTCATTTCTCAAGGGACATTACTTGTCAGGGTATTGAAATCCAAAGTCAATACTAAGGACAGGTATATTTTCTTAGACTTAGCAAGTTAATGATTAAAATAAACCCATTATTGGTAATCCCCCTCAAAACAAGATGCTAAGTTCTCTATTTTAGAACTCATTAAAGAGATTTTTAATTTGAATAAAACAAGTTTATATACTTTGTACATTATTTTTATAAGGGCAGTGTTACAAAATAGCATGACTTTGATTAACATGTAAGCAACTTCTAAGTGATTCTTAAAAATTTCTTTTGATGAAGTATTACTATTAAGGTTTAAATTTCAAAGCAGTAAAATCATTACTTGCAGGCAAATATTACAGAAGTCTGTGTTAACAATTCTATTCAACTCACTAATTAGTGAGGGAAGCAATGATATTGTGATCAGGTCAAAGAGCATTTAAGAAGTTAGGGTATTTATAGGCAATTTAATGAGGAACTGTTAAGATAGTATACAAACTGATTAATTAGACACAGACCGGTTAGTTTCTAACAAGCCATCAGTCTCTACAGTTATGTCTTCCAGCAGAAATAATTTGCATCACTACTGGACTAAATCTGAAAGTTAGTAAGCCAAGTCTGGGACCTTATATGAAAAATAAACAGTGAGATGAACCAAATTCATCCCCAGGCAGTCCTTGGATAGCTGTAGCTGCTGTGTAGCCCCTGTGCCCATCCTTTTGCTTTTTTTCATGATTTCATTCATTTTCTGGTAACAAATGCTTGAATACAAATTTGTGTGAAAATACATTTATTTAACTATTCAAATTTATACACTATGTGTCAGGTTTTCTACTCAAAGTGTTGAAAATATAAATAAAAAATGTATCTAGTGTTCAAGCAGTTTACAGAACAAAAGGGTAATAAAACAGTATGCAATGTATTATGATAAACACAATAAAAGAGGTAAGAATGAATTACGGTAGGACTCTGAGGTTGCCAAGGATTTCGGGTTTTGGTGATCAGGGAAATTCCTTAAAGAGATGACATGAGCTACTGTACTTGAAGAACAAATAGGATATATGAAACTCTGGAATTCAATGGAAAGAAAATATCCCTCCATCTCTCTCAATGTATGGTTTCTGTTGCATTTCCTTCTTTCTTCATTTCTAGATGGGAAGATTTACACATGTTAATATTTTACATGTAACATTGTGACCTATTTGTTCACTTGCGTATATGTTAAGCAATTTTAGGTTTTAGAGTTTGAATGTAGAAAGAAAAAGAGGCAGGTTAGTTAATTTTATAAATGACATTTTCATAAAGTGTGGGCTACAGACCACTCTCATCAGAATTGGGAGACTTGGTAAAAGGCAGGTTTCTGAGAATACTTCTCCGTGACCACTGCCGTGTCTTGTACTCGCAGTCCCAGTATATAGCCTGACACATAATCATATTCATGCAATTGCTTAACAAACTGAACTTTAGGAGCCAGCATGGTAAGCGACGGTGGGCTACGGGGCTAGAGGTTACCAAATACCAAGAAGAAGAGAAATGCAAAATACCTAATACATACCAAATATGGGAGGGCGGTGATTCCTCAGCAACAGTTGAATCATTTTATAACATTAAGCACAAGCAATCATTTTTAAAGTGTATATAAAATATATTCTAACTTGTAAAATATAATTAATTGGTTGCATTTGTTACTCTGAAATAACATACCTGTATAGGTTAATGATTTAACAAATTGTTGGATAAATATATTTATTTATTTTTATTCATTATTTTTATTGTATTTTTTCCATTACCATTTAGTCCCCTTATACCCCTCTCTTCCCTGCAGTCACCACACTGTTGTCCCCGTGCATGAGTCCTTTTGATGTTTTGCTCAGTCCCTCCTCCCCCAGCAGCCCCTTAGCTGCCATCCTGCTCTCTACGAATTTGTCTCTATTTTGCTTGTTGGTTCCATTTGTTCATTAGATTCAATATATCAGTGAAAACATATGATATTTGTCTTCCCCTAACTAGCTTATTTCACTTACCTAATGTTCTCCAGGTCTATCCATACTGTTCCAAAGGGTAAAATTTTCTTCTTTTTTTATGGCCTAGTAATATTTCATGGTGTATATGTACCATAGTTGTTTTATCCACTCATCTACTGAGAGACACCTGGGCTGCTTCCATCTGATTGTAAATAATGCTGCAATGAACATAGGGGTGCTTATGTTCTTTTGAATCAGTGTTTTCAGTTCCTTCAGATATGTTCCCAGAAGTGGGATCACTGGGTCAGAAAGCAGTTCTATTTTTAATTTTTTGAGTGTTCTCCATACAGCTTTCCACAGTGGCTGCACCAAACTGCATTCCCACCAACAGTGCAAAAGGGTTCCCCTTTCTTCACATCCTTGCCAGCATTGGTTGTTTTTTGATTTATTGATGATAGCCATGCTGACCAGTGTGAGGTGATATCTCATTGTGGTTTTAATTTGCATTTCTCTGATGATTAGTGACATTGGGCATCTTTTCATATGTCTATTGGCCATCTGTATGTCCTCCTTGGAGAAATGTCTTTGCCCAGATCCTTTGCCCATTTTTTAGTCGGGTTGTTTGTGTTTTTTGGTATTCAGTTTTATAAGTTCTTTATAATTTTTTGTAATTAACCCCTTATCAGATATATCATCAAATATGTTCTCCCATTTTTGTGGGTTGTCTTTTTATTTTGTTGATGTTTTCCTTTGCTGTGCAAAACTTTTCTACTTTGATCCAGTCCCATTTGTTTATTTTTTTCTTTTGTTTCCCTTGCCTGGGAGGATATATCTGATAAAATATTGCTACGAGCAATGTCTGATTTTTTTTAAAGATTTTATTTTTATTTATTTTTAGAGAGAGGGAAAGGGAGGGAGGAAGAGAGGGAGAAACAGCAATGTGTGGTTGCCTCTCACATGGCCCTCAAAGGGACCTGGCCCGCACCCAGGCATGTGCCCTGACTGGGAATCGAACCGGGACCGCTTGGTTCCCAGCCTGCGCTCAATCCACTGTGCTACAACAGCCAGGGCAGCAACGTCTGATTTTGCTGCCTATGTTTTCTTCTATGATTTTTAGGGTTTGGGGCTTAACATTTAAGTCTTTAATCCAATATGAGTTTATTCTTGTGTGTGGCATAAGAAGGTGGTCTAGTTTCATTTTTTTTTGTATATTCTCTATCCAGTTTTCCCAACATCATTTATTGAATAAATATCTTTAGCTCATTGTATGTGCTTGCTTTGTCTCTCAAGTGTTAATTGACTATAAAGGCATGGGTTTGTTTCTGGGCTGTCTAGACTGTTCCATTGATCTGTGTGTCTGTTTTTATGCCAGTACCATGCTGCTTTGATTACTCTGGCCTTATGGTATAGTTTGATATTAGGTAGTGAGATTCCTCCAACTTTGTTCTTCTCTCTCAGGATTGCTGTTGCTATGTGGGGCCTTTGGTGGTTCCATATAATTTTTTGAAGTATTAGTTCTAGTTCTGTGACATATATCATTGGAATCTTGATAGGAATTGTGTTGAATCTTTGGATTATTTTGGGTAATATGGACATCTTAATGATGCTAATTCTTCCTATCCATGAACATGGTATGTGCTTCCACTTATTTGTATCTTCTTCAATTTCTTTCTTCAGTGTCTTATAATTTCTGCATATAGGTCTTTTACAAACTTAGGTATTTTATTCTTTTAGAAGCAATTGAGAATGGAATTTTTTTCTTAATTTGCCTTTCAGTTAGTGCATTTTTGGCAACTGATTTTGGGATATTAATTTTCTATCCTGCCAATCTGCTGAAGTCATTTATCAGTTCTAGTAGTTTCTTGGTGGAATTTTGTATGTACAGTATCATGTCATCTGCAAATAATGGCAGTTTTACTTCTTTCTTTCCAATTTGGATGCCTTTTATTTCTTCTTCTTGTCTGGTTGCTGTGGCTAGGGCTCCCAGTCCTATGTTAAATAAGAGAAATGAAAGCAGACATCCCTGTCTTGCCCCGATCTTAAGGGGAATGTTGCAGTGTTTTCCTGTAGAGTAGATACTGGCAGTGGGCGTTCGTGTATGGCCTTAATTATGTTTAGATGTGTTCCCTCTATTACCACTTTGCTAAGAGTTTTTATCATTAATGAATGCTGAATTTCATCAAATACTTTTTGTGCATATATTGATATGATCATGTTGTTTTCATTCTTCATTCTGTTTATGTGGAGAATCACATTGATTGATTTATAAATGTTGTACCAACCTTGCATTACTGGAATAAACCCCACTCAATCATGATATGTGATCTCTTTGACACATTGCTAATATTTTGTTGAGGATTTTAATGTCTATGATCATCAGGGATATTGGCCTATGATTTTCTTTCTTCTTAGTATTTCTGTCAGTTGGAATTAGGATAATGCTAGCTTCATCAAATGAGCTTGGGAGCCTTCCCTCCTCTTAATTTTTTGATATGGTTTGAAAAGGAGAGGTGTTATTTCTTCTCAGAATATTTGGTAAAATTCACTTCTGAAGGCATCTGGTCGAGGGTGTTTGTTGTTTATTTGTTTGTTTGTTTTTTTATTACTACTGCATTTCACTAGGTAAAATCTATCTGTTCAGATTCTCTGATTCTTCCTGATTTAGATTTGGAAGATTATATGTTTTAGGGAATTTATTCATTTTGTCCAGGTTGTCCAGTTTGTTGGCATATAGATTTTAATTATATATTCTTATTTTCCTTTGTATTTCTGTGGTGTCAGTTGTTATTTCTCCTTTTTCATTTCTGGTTTTATATATTTAGGTCTTCTCTCTTTTTTTTTTTTTTGGATGATTCTAGTTACAGTTTTGTCAAACTTCTTTATCTTTTCAGAGAACATGCTCTTGAATTCATTGATCTTTTATATCATTTTTTTAGATTCTACTTCTTTTATTTTTTCTCTGATCATTATTAGTTCCTTCCTTCTACTCACTGTGGGCTTTGTTTTTTTTATTATTTTTCAAGTTTCTTTAGGTATAAATTTAGATTGTTTGAGTTTTTTCTTTTTTTTTTTTAATTTAAAAATTAAAGCAGTCACGGAGCTGTCCCAGATTCAATGTGAGACGTGACCACACACGGCATGAATGTTGGGAGCCATGGTCCATTGGAGGCCATCAATGGAAACTAGCTGCCGCAAAATCCATTCAGCCTCCACACATCCGCTGCGCCCACTCTGTCTAAATCACCATTTTCATCTCTAACCCAGAGGTCTGCAACAGTCTTCTAAGTAGTCTCCCTGCACTATTCTTTCTTCTTGCCGATCTAGGCCCCATACTATCACCACTCTTCTTATTAAAATGCAAATAATGCCAAAATGCAAATTAAGTTGGTCCCTATTTATTTATTTATTTTTTTAATAATGGACATACAGAGATACCCATTTTTTAAAAAATTTTTATTTATTTATTTTCAGAGAGAAGAGAAGGGAGGGAGAAAGAGCAATGTATGGTTGCCTCTCACATGGCTCTCATTGGGGACCTGGCCCGCAACCCAGGCATGTGCCCCAACTGGGAATCGAACCGGGACCCTCTGGTTCCCAGCCCGCGCTCAATCCACTGAGCTACACCAGCCAGGCCTAAGTTGATCCCTATTTAAAGCCCTGCAATGACTTCCCATTGCCCTTGGGATAAAGTCCAGAGTCTTTTGTTTTGTTTAATTATGCTTTATTGATTATTCTATTACAGTTGTTCCAATTTTTCACCCTTTGCCCCTCAGCAATCCCCACTCCCTCGGGCAATCCCCACACCATTGTTCATGTCCATGGGTCATTCGTAACTTCTTTGGCTACTCCATTTCCTATACCACACTTAACATCCCCATGGCTATTTTGTACCTACCTATTTGTACTTCTTAATCCCCTCACCTCTTCATCCATTCCCCCACCCCCATCCCATCTTCTTTTTAAGATAGACCTGTAATACTATGAATTTTTCTCTTAGGATTGCTTTCCCAGTGTTCCACATATTTTGGATTGTGGTGTTCTAATTTTCATTTGTTTCAAGGTATCTTTTGATTTCTTCCTTGATCTCCTTGTTGACCCATTCATTGCTTAATGCCATGTTATTTAGCTTCCATGTTTTTGTCTGTTTTTCAGTGTTATCATGATTGATTTCTAGTTTCATAGCATCGTGTCATAGAAAATGCTTGATATGATTTCAGTCTTCTTAAATTTATTAAGACTTGTTTTATGTCCCAACATGGCCTATCCTAGAAAATATTCTATGAACAATTGAAAAAATATGTATATTCTGGTCTTTGGGGTGAAATTCTCTGAAAATGTCAATTAAATCCATTTGATCTAGTGTGACATTTCAGGCCACTGTCTCCTTGTTGATATTCTTTCTTGAAGATTTATCCATTGAAGTCAAAGGGTTGTTAAAATCCCCAGCTATGGTTCTATTTCTGTCATTCTTGCCTTCCATGTCCATCAGGATTTTGCTTAACAAATTTAGGTGCTCCTATGTTGGATGTGTATGTGTTTACTAGGGTTATATCCTCTTGTTGGATTGTTCCCTTTATCTTGTACTTTCCTTCTGTGTCTTTTACTATAGCCTTGGTTTTAAAGTCTATTTTGTCAGATATAAGTATGCTATCCTAGCATTTTCTTCCTTTCTGTTTTCATGAAGTATTTTTTTTTCCATTCCTTTACTTTTAGTCTCTATGTGTCTTTCGATCTGAGATGAGTCTCTTGGAGGCAGCACGTATGTGGGTCTTGTCTTCTTATCCATTCGGCTATCCTATGTGCTTTGTTTGGAGCATTTAAGCCATTTATATTTTATAATTAAGGTTATTATTGATAGATATGTATGTAGTGATATTTTATTGTTAGACTATTTTACTGTCTTTTTTTTTCTTTCTCCTTTTCTTCTTAAAACAATCCATTTAACATTTGTTGCAACACTGGTTTGGTGTTAACAAACTCATTTAGCTTTTTCTTGTTTGAGAAGCTCCTTATTTCCTCTTCAATATAAACGATAGCCTTGCTGGGTAAAGGTATAGCCTTGGTTATAGGTTTTTGCTTTTCATCACCTTGAATATTTCATCCCACTGCCTTCTTGCCTGAAATGTTTCTGTTGAGAATCAGATGACAGTCTAATTGATGCCCCCTTGTGTGCAACTACCTGCTTTTCTTTTGCAGCTTTTAGGATTCTGTCCTTGTCTTTAAGCCTTATCATTCTAATTAGATGTGTGTCAGTGTAGGCCTCTTTGGGTCTAACTTGTTTGGAACTTTCTGAGCTTCCTAGACTTGTATCTTTTTCCTTCACAGGATTAGGGAAGTTTTGGTCATTATTAGTTCAAATAGGTCATTGATTCCTTGCTTGCTCTCTTCTCCTCATGGTATTCTCATGATGCAGATGTTGTTCTGCTTCATGTCGTCCAATTGTGTCTTAGGCTCTCCTCAATTTTTTTAATCTTTTTTTCTTTTTGTTGCTCTGCCTGGGTGTTTTTATTCTACCTTGTCTTCCAAATCACTGATCCAATCCTCTGCTTCATCTAACCCACTGTTTATTCCTTCCAGTGTATTATATATTTCAGACATTGCATTCTTTTTTTCAACTTGTCCTTTTTATGGTTTCTTTGTATTTTTTCATACCAATTAGTATCCTTATAACCATTACTCTAAACTGTTTATCTGATAAATTGCTTCCTTCCATTTGATCTAATTCTTCCTCTGGAAAATTCTCTTATTCTTTCATTTGGGGTCTGTTTCTCTGTCTTACCATTTTGGCTTCCTATTTATATTTGTTTCTATGTATTAAGTAGATTTGCAAAGACTCCAGTGCAGAATTATGTCAAATCCTGCCTGTGACTAGCCCTAGGCAACCTGTTTGGAACTATCAGCAGTCCATTGCTTGTGGCTCTCTCTAATGGGCCTGGGTGTGTTCAGAAAGAACAAGGCTATGCACAAAGCCCAGCTTTTATCTGCATCAGACCCAAGGGAGGGTCAGCTGAAGTCACAGAGCTCCCAGAGATCTGCCTCTGTCTGTAGGCTTTCTATTAGGCTTAGAGAGTGAAAGTCTTATAGCTGTAATCCTCAGCAGCCTAGCTTAAGCACCACAGAGTGGGGCAAGAGTAATTTCTGTGAGTGGGGCTATTGGTTCCCCTCAGGCAGGTGCCACTTGAGGAGAGTGCTCTGCCTGAGAAAGATGGGTTCTGTAGTATGGGGAATGGTTAATCACAGAGATCCTAGCAGGTGTTCCTTTAGTTCTCTCCCCACAGCCAGCCCCAGACTTTCCTGGCTTGTTTCCAGTCCATTCTTCCCTCCCTCTGGCAGAGCACAGGACAAGTGGCTGCAAATGAAAATTTGTGTGCTGCCCTTTGAGACTCCCCATCTCTAGCCATCTCTCCCTGGTAGACAGAAACTCTACTGATTTTCAAAGCCATATGTTATCTGAGTTCCTTTCCCAGTTCTGGTCCTATAGGCTGGGAATCCCAACTTGGGGTTTAGACCCTACACTTCTCAGGGGTACCCCCCAGCTGCTGAAGTATCCCTCTGCGACCAGCTGCTGTCCATGGGAGCCCAGCCAGCCTTCTTGCACCTCCTCTGCACTCTGTGCCTGTCTCTGTTTTGGTGATACAGCTTCTTCCATCTGTCTGTGGTTATAAGGCTTCTCTCAAGCTAGTGTTCAGTTTGTTATTCAGGATGATTTTTCTATAATTTAGTTATAATTCTAGTTTTGTGCTGAAGGAGATTTGTGCAACTTCCACCTACTCCTTCGTCATCTTGGGTCTTTGCACCTCTATTTTAGTAAATATATTTAAAAGCAAAATCTCCCAGTCCAGACACCTTCTCCACAAATGTGGTAGCAAAGGAATTTTGTTGTTGAATAAGCGTTAAACTGGAAAGTGGTGAATATCACCAGCAATCCATTAAGACATTGCAAAGACAAAGAGGAGTCTCACTCTTTTTTATAGAGAATATGTAACCCATTGCATACATGTTTTCAAGATAAACAATAACTTGTCCTTAAGTAAGAGAACTTGACAGCACAATTTGTCACACAGACTTCATCCTGACTTTATCTGGTAATTAGGGTTATCATCTGTGTTAGCTAATTGGTTTTATTCAGGAGGGTGACAGGAATAAAACGTCTCCTATTTTATGATTGGAGATAGCTTTGCAACTTGGAGCAAAGGGCTCACAAAGTTGGCTCCTCTGCACCCACAAAAACTGGGAGATGGGGGTGTTATATCCCTTTATTTTTACATTTTACTTTTTGACATAAAATTGTTAATATTATAGTTTAATAAGAGACTTTGCAATTAATTGAATTGAAAACCTTAATAGAGGATCAGTTAAAGTAATGAAAAAAACAATATACTCAGAAAAAAATGCATTTATAGCATCTAAGAGAAGTTAGAACATCTCCAAAAATCATACATATGTAATTAAAAAATAAATGAAGCAATGTTTTCAATTACAGTAGTTTTCTAAAAGTATAATACTCAATTCCAACAAGATTTTAGTGAAATTGGTATATGCGGTTGGGGCAGCATTACATTGGTACAGTAGTTGTTTAAAATATGGATATATCAGTTGTCATAAATATGACAGCCTTTGATTGCAGAACCTCAAAAGATCCAAATCAAATATATAAAAATGTTACTCTATCATTATTTATAATGCTTAATTACTGAATGAAGTCATAAATTTAATGGAATATTATACAGTCTTTGAAATCAATGAATACAGATAATTTTCAATAGAAATAATTTAATGCATGGACAGAGTCATAAAACGATGTTTATGTATATTCATTTATAAGGGTGGCTCTCAGGTTCCTGAGTAAGAAAGTGTTCCTAGGTTATAAAGCCAACGAAAGGCTTTCTGGTTTTCTACACATATATTTCATATAAGAGAGGAGAAAGTACTTATAATCACAAATTTTCTAAAGTATATACTCTGAGGAAAAGGAGGGAGAGACAAATCTCTTCCCTTTTTATCAGCAGGGCTAATTGAGCCTTATTTTTAATGTGTATTTGTCCTTGCACTCTGGAAGGTAAACGCTGGGAAAACCATTGTGTAACCTTATAAAGTAGAGCATAAAATTAGAATCACTTTCCTCATCTAGGTAAATTTTAGTGATTTGTATTAAATGACCTTAATACACTTTATATAAATTAAATTTGTATTCGATAAATGTTTGAAGCCAAGCTGTGTTTCTCAGGAGAAACTTGATAATTATAGTTTATTTACCCTCTGTCATTGTGACACTGAAGCCATCATACAGGAATTGCCGTAACTACTCTTTTATAGGAACAAAGTAACTTCTTTTTATTTTTAAAGGCATCGAAGGAAAAATGATTGTAAATCTAATTTCTGAAATGTTTTACTGTTTCATGCAACAAATCACTCAATAATCCCCTGTCTTATGCAGTATATTTTTCTTTTTAGCAAGGGCTCCATCTTATATTTTTAGAACCAGCAGATTCTGCAGTGCTTGATCTTGGAATCCTTACATTACACAACTATTAAAGCCTACAAGAAATGTCTTCTAGTTTGGAGAATTGAATTATAAATCTTTGTAATTATTACAGGACTTCTTAGTGGATAGACAAAAATTGTGTTTGCAAATAATTCACTATTAAACTATTTAAAAATATTACTAAATTAGTATTTCTAAGTTTTAACTCCAATTTCTCAGATGAAAATGTTTAACTATGGAAGTATTTCCAAAAGAGCAAAACCCAGCTCAAGTCAGACTTTTCTGACCTCATTAACCAACAGGTAGATACCAGCCATGCACTGCGTAACCAATCAAGAAGGCACACATTTGTTGTATGACTCCCTCTGTGGAAATTATAACCACTTCAGGATAAATAAGGGTAGCAACAATGGTTTAGATTTTCTGTTACATTAGATGAGAAATTTACTTATAAATTGACATATAAATATTCTCCATGCAGAATGTAATTCGATCAGCAGTCTGTAATTGGCCTACGTTACCCTTGCCTACAATTAATGACAGTAATAGTAGGGAAATGAGAGATGGCTCAGCTTCTTTGAAACACTGCTGTTCCTTTGAAAGAATGATGGATAAAGAGCTTTCTGAAAGTGAGTCCCTCCATATCTACCACCCTCACATCGCTCTGGTAGCAGTTAGTGAGAAATGTTCTAAAATTCCATTGGTATCAGCTCTGATCTCAAAGATGGATCACAATTGGGAAGTGATACTTCTGCCACCAGACTGTCGTCGAAGTAGGAAAATTCATATACAGCGCACGTTTGCCTTCAAAAGCCCCGCTTTCAAATGGTTTTTCTTTGAGTGCGCTCATATATCAATCACATAATTTGTAAGACATAATTCTGTAAAAATCCGAAATTCCCAGACAAAATGTATTACAACATATACCATTTTAAGTAAAAACGAAAAAATTAAAATTCTGATAATTCACTTTGTTCATTGTTAAGTAAAGTGTTTCTCTTTCTAATCATGTAATATTTATGTAAAACAGCCTGCAATGGAAAAAACACAAAGCAAATACAGTTTCCAAAGTGGGAATATTGAGCTATGTTGATTAATTTAATTCAGCCAATATTGACTCTACAGAGACTAAGTTCAAGGTGAGATATAATAAAATTCTGGAGATAAGAAATGTAGGACACGATCAAGATATAAAGATAAATACTCAAGGGGATAGCAGGATATTAAATACAATGAAAATGAGTTTGATATGATTTTAGAAGTAGGAGAGAAAATTGTGGTATCAATAAGGATATATAGAAGCTATTGGTGCCTTCATTTCATTATAAACTAATTTTAGCTTACTTTCTTATTTATTGCTTGAATTCTACTTTATGCCAGGCACTGTTCTGCTCACTGGGGTTAAACTAGGGAACAACGAAGTTCCTTATTTAACAAGATTTCCATGTTACCTGTTATTGACATAAGTCTTAACAGTTGTATGGAATATCAATAGCAGAGAGTGAAATGTAGTTATTCCAGGCAGTGGGATATTATGAGGATCGTGCCAAGAGTATGTGAGAAAATAGGAAATGGGAAAGCAGCTATTTGGCTGGGGTATAAGGTACACATAGGAATTACTGAGATATAAAATGGGAAGAAAAGCCAAAATACCACACTGAAAATTATACTAAGATCAATAGGAAAGTGGTATTTATTGAAGGTTTTGGAAGAGAGGAATACTAACAGAATGTGCTTTGGTGAAAATTAAATGTGTAGAAAAAAATTAGAGATGGGGCGGAGATTGGGTGATTACAGTGAAGAGATCTTTTTTCCCCCAGTAAACTGTTAGGATTTATTTGTTTTTCCTTTATGTTTATGTTTGACACTATCACAGATGTCCATGTTTTCTCCCCCTTTTACTCTGCTTCTGCCAGCCTGCACTCCCCCTTCTCTCTGGCCACCACCACACTGTTGTCTGTGTCCACAGGTTATACATATATGTTCTTTGGCTAATCCCTTCACCTTCTTTATCATTTTTATAGTCTCAGTGAAAGGAAAAAACATATCTAAAGTCAGGTAGTAGACTCTGAGAAATATGATAATTTGAGGTATTTGTAATGCATGTTCTTTGGCTGATAGAATTCTATTTCCATTAGACTTCTAGAAAGAGATGCACAAAGTCGAAACAGCATGATCATCCTTCTCATCACTCTATCCAAAAGCAATAGGATATATTTAAAAACAGCTCAGATTTTAAACTAGTGTGATTATTAATAATGACATAATTCTCAATATCAGAAACAGAAAAGATTGCCACATCAAGCAAAGTAAAGGAGTTCAAAAAAAAAAGGAAATTAAGGGTTCATTCAATAAAAAGAGAGGTAAAAATATCAAATATGATAGATCAAAAGATAATTAATTATACTAACAAGTATATCTTGAAAACCTGAACTTTTTCATAAAAATGTAGACTAGTGGCTATTATAGTTGAAATGCTTTTTCAAAGAAATTAATCCAAATAAGCTTTCTATAAGCATGTGCAAAAATACTGGTCTAACAATGACTGCTGTGGAGATGCATATCACATGAAGACATCAATAATAACATGCAGTTTTTAGATATAATTCATATACCATTTATCCTTTTAAAGTACAAATGCAGTGGTGTTTAGTGTATTCACAGTTAAGCAACCAATACCACAATATAATTCCAGAAGTTTTTATCATTCCAAAATAAAAAATCTATGGCCACTTTCAGTCAATCCCTCCCCCTTCTGCTCTCCCTCCAGTCCCTGGCAACACTTACCTATTTTCCGTCTCTGGATAAAAACAGATTTGCTTATTCTGGACATTTCATACAAATGGAATCATATAAGGGAATCTGTGGCCTTTTGTATTTGGCTTCTTTCTCTTAGCATAGTGTTTTCAAGGTCTATCCATGTAGTACATATTAGTACTTTATTCCCTTAACTGGCTGAACAATATTCCATTATATGGATATACTACATTGTGTGTCCCTGTTCATCAGTTGATGGTACTTGGGTTTTATCCACTTTCTGGCTGTAATGAATAATGCTGTTACGAACCTTTGTGTACAAGTTCTTGTGTGGATCTATGATTTCTGTCCTCTGAGTATATGCCTAGGAGTGGAATTGTGGGGTCATATTGTAACTGCGTTTAACTCTTTGAAGAGCTGCCAGACTGTTCTGCAAAGCAGCTACACCATTTTTGGCTCCAGCCAGCAATGTCTGATGGTTCTAATGACTCCAGATCCTTGCCAGCACTTGTTATTGTCTGTCCAATATGTGTATTTTGTCTGAAAATGTAGAAGCATGCTTAATGTTGTCTCACACTGTGGTCCTTTTAGCTCTTTATGCATGTGAAACAGCTACCAGGTCAGTCCCAGGATGCATTTGAAATCCTTCCCCTCTTTACTATGAGATTTGGGTCACACATGCAAAAGTAATATAGGCTGTCATTATTCAAAACAAGTTTTGAATGTGAATGTTTGTGTCTCATTGAATAATGAAAACATGTCTCACACAGCTGGGATGTCAGGTCCTGGCAGCCTACCCAGCGGTAACCAATTTTGCTCTTCAATATGTATGTCACTAGAAGACTGCATAAGTAATAGCTATTAGATTCCCATGCTAAACTGGTGTTCTGACCTTGTTTTGTCATAGGTGGCAGCACAAAAAACCTTAGCAGCCTTCAGACTAGGCAGCTAGGTAAACATTACTTTCAGTTAAGATCCAGCAGGAAAGTAATAAGGCAGCAATTTCAGATGTCCTAGAAGCCAGGAACACATAGGGTGAGGTGCATTTTCTTTACACAGCTAACAGTATAAAAGACAGACATTCTTCATCTGCCAGTGCAGTGAGGAAGAAACAAAAATGGTTTAGCATTGTTTAACGCTCATAAACTGCAACCATAAATCAGCAAATTAGCTAATGATCGCCTCTGGGTAGTGATTCATGATGAAAAACAAATGAGGAAAGGTACTCAAGCATTGCACTTGGTAGCTACTGAAAAATTAAAGTTCCATCTTCATAAAAAAACTGTTTAAGGGATGTGATAAAGGGTTGTGCCCCAGTAGCAGAACAATTACTGCTTCAAATGAGTATGGTTTATAACAAATGCTACCACATCAACTGTGCTTTTCAACGCTAACAGTTGTAAATTATTCATACTGTTCCCAGGAATGCAAGTATGGGGCTCATTTGGGAAGATGCAGTCAGTCCTGTCTCAATAGAGTGCATGAAAATAACGAGTGTTTAATCCACAGTACCTAGACCAGGGTCATGTCATCGGTAAAGTCCCAATAATAGTTATTAATGAAGTTACTTATAAAATCAGAGAGTAACATTAATCTTTGTAAAGACCAATTGATCTCCTGGATCTTATTTGTCCTCTATATCTACTTTGTATTTTATTTTAAATATAATGATGAAATTTTAAAAGGTTGAAATCTTTTATGTTATAAATGTATGCAAGAGGTTCTGAACTGAATATTTTCCACTTGTGAAGTACCATTATAGGAGAGAAGGTGCATTCAAAGGTATGGAATCTGCCCTTGAGAGGGTTTGTAATCTAGTAACCACGCAAAATTATACATGGGGCATATATTTTCTTACCTATTTTTGGAGTGTTTAAATAGCAGCTAGGCAGAATAAGCTGAAAAAGAATGTTTAAGCTGAGAATGGTTGGTTTCAGTTAGGGCTTGTTAGATGCTTGGTTTATCTTAAAAATAAGGAAATCAGCCCTGGCTGGTGTAGCTCAGTGGATTGAGCGCGGGCTGGGAACTAAAGGGTCCTAGTTCGATTCCCAGTCGGGGCACATGCCTGGGTTGCGGGCCAGGTCCCCAGTGAGGGCCATGTGAGAGGCAACCATACATTGCTGTTTCTCTCCCTCCTTCTCCCTCCCTTCCCCTCTCTCTAAAAATAAATTAAAAAAAAATCTTAAAAAAAAAATAAGGAAATCACCATTTCTTTGGTTAGTACCCACAGAACTCAAATGCTCTGAGGTGTTGGAACTTCTATTGTTTTAAGGGCTAGAAAGCGACAAATTCAGATTTATTTTGATTAAAAAATTATGTAACTCTCAGTTTAATTCCAGAACATAATAAGCTTATATGATAAAAATGACCCCCAGCAGTCGCGAAGGCCTGTTGTTTGGGCTGCCCGTCTCCATTTCTTCTTATAATTTTCTGTGTGATCGGGTAGGGTAGTAAAACATGGAAGCTTAGACAGAGGTCCTCTCCCAGAGAAGCAGGATAAGAATTGTGTTTCTCCTGGGTTTAAGCTTGAGTTGAGCCCTGAGCAGTGTGGCTCAGTTGATAGGGCATCATCCCACAAAGCCAAAGGTCACTGGTTCGATTCCCCAGGATACGTGCCCAGGTTATGGGTTTCGTCCTTGTTGGGCTGCAAATGAGGGCCACGATGTTTCTCTTCCTGATCGATGTTTCTCTTCCTCTCTTTCTCCTCACCTTCCCTAAAATAAAATTTAAAAAAATACTAAACCTGAGTTTAATGAGCTCAACGGGGCTGCCGACACTGAGGATTCGCTCTGGAATGAAGCTGGAGCCTCTGCTTCATTCCAGTGGTGCCCAGGGTCCCCATGTGCCACCGAGGATGAGAAGGCGACTTCTCCCTCTGTCTTGGGGGCACCCTTGCTTGTTTTGTCTCTCCTGCTCCTCAGGACTTTTAAGAGAAAGCCAGCTTAGCATCAGTTAGTTAGAGTCAGCTTGTATGACTTATCTATTAGCATCTTCTTGTTGCAGAGCATTTTTAAGCTTCAAAATTTTTACCCATTTGCTTGTTTTATTTTGTTTTGATTTACTGTGTTAAAGCACCCATCCCAAGAACTGAAAGTAACTTTAATTGTTATTTGTTACATCAATTATTAACAGAAAATTGCTATGATTTAAATAAACTAGATTATGTGTTATAGCTGAATCTTGGAATATATGAACTGTTGCAAGCAACTCAACAAAATCATATTTATATTATCTATTTTTATATAGAAAGTCATTATATTTAATGATATAAAGAAAAATATCCCTTGCCACTAGTTTGACGGAGGCAAACATGTATTTTTAAAATACGCAGTTTTTTTAAAGATTTTATTTATTTTTAGAGAAAGAAAAGGAGGGAGAAAGAGAGGGAGAGAAACATCTATGTGCGGTTGCCTCTGCAGCACTCCCTGCTGGAGACCTGGCCCACAACCCAGGCATGTGCCCTGACTGGAAATCGAACCAATGACCCTTTGGTTCGCAGTCTGGCACTCAATCCACTGAGCCACACCAGCCAGGGCAAAATGTGCAATTTTAATATCATCTTGCAATGTAAACCCCAAGCTTTTTTATTCAACTCTCTATCCATTTGACCTGAAAGTGATATTGTAAACTTTTTAAAAATCTCTTTGAATACTAATTGAGGACAAATATATAAAGATCTTAAAAGCTGGATAGATTATTTCACTGAAATATTTTGATTAAAATTAATACACAATTTGTGAAAGTTTTGTTCTAAAATAAATATTTGCTCCAATGGGAGAAGAAACAGCAAAACCAGAAGCATTAGTCATGAACTACTCTTCTCCTCTGTGCTTCTCTATCATCCGTTCTCACTTCCTTCTTTCGCAGTCCATGTGATATGGGCTCTCCTTTCAGGCAGTATTCTCTTTAACCTAAGGTTATCTGAACACCTATTCTAGATCATCCACCACTTTCAATAAACTATTAACACATTAGTTTCCCCTATATTCTCCTCACTTTTTTACCTCTTCACTAACTTTTTCATTCTATAGATCATTTCAAATTTACTGTTATAGTAAAACTGAAACATAAAATTGAAAAAAAGACTTGAGCATTTTTCCAATGGTCCAGTCTCACAGAGAAAATAAATAACAAAGCCAGGATTTAAGCCTAACCAACAATGGACCTTGTACACTTGACTATTAGAAATGTTTATATCATTGGGTACTAGCCTTGGGCTCTGTCCATTCATCCACATATCCATCTCTTCAGTTACTTACTCACTGTCTCACAAATATTTATAATATTATGTGCTGGCTTGCTACAAACCATGTCCTTACTAAGCATGTGGTATTCAATTCATAACAACTAGAAATGCTCATGAAGTAGAGTGAGGTGACAGAGCCATAACAGAGATAATCACAGAAGCAAACGCATAACTACAAGTTATAATCCAACTCCTATGTAAAAAAAAAGGCAGACATTGCCGTGAGACTATGTAAGATGAATGACTATTTTTAATTGGAGCTTCAGAGAAACCTCTTTCAACTGAGGAAGGTGTGATAAGAGGAGATCTGGAGGATGTGAAAAATTAGCCAATTATAGCAAGGGGAACAACATTTCAGCCAAAGGAAAAGCATCCACAAAATCCGTCAGGTGGCAAAGGGTTGCGCTATTAAAAGAAACCCATAGTTACTGAAGCACTGTGAGCCTGGAGGAGAGCGGTCAGAAATAGCTCTGAGAGGCTAGGTTAGTCAGTGCTTTTACTCATGTTAAGTTTTTTTTGTTTTTTTTGTTTTTTTTTTTTTTTACCATTATACAGTAAGAAATCTTTGCACTTTTAAAAAAATTACTTTATTTTCTTCAATTACAGTTGTCTGCATTTTCTTCCCTCCCCTCCTCCCACTCCACCCAACCCCACCTCCCTCCCTTGCTTCCATGAAATTTTTGAACTTTTAAGAAAGAGAATATATGAACACATTTGGATTTTTGAAAAATCAGCATAAAATATGCTACCCTTGATACTTTCTTTAAAGACACTTTTCATTAAAGATTCTTTCATGAGATATTGAACTGGGAGCTGGGAGTCTAAGGCTATAGTGAATTTAACGGTGTGACCTTGGGCAGGTCGCTTAACTCCTCTGTTTCAGTCTTCCTATTTTATAAATGGGAGTCATACCTCCCCCAAGGGGTTGTTGTGTGGGTTAGTTAGATGTAATGTCTGTAAAGCATCTGAAGTTCTTGAAGAAGGTGCTATATAAATATAAAATAATATCTATATAAAAATATAAAATAATGTCTAATAATATCTATTCAAATAAGGTATTTGTTAAAAAATGATCCCTAATTGCAGCATGTAAAATGAATTGGAGGTAAGCAAGGGAAGAAGTAGGGACCAGTTATGAATCAGCTATATTGGTCCAAGTGAAAGATGAAAGTAGACTGGCCTGCTGTGGGGACAATGAAGATGGAGAAAAGGAGGTGGATTCAGGTATATTTCTACTTACAATCACCGGAGCCTGAATAAATCACAAATTATTCTGGGCTTCAGTGTCTCCTTTATATCTTTCCTGTACTCTACATAATATGCAAGTTGAAAAAGAAAATATAAGTTAAAAAGCTTTGATTTCTTAGCAGGAACAGTAAGATATTTTTACAATGGTGTATGTCAATATTTTTGAGGTAGTTTACATATAGACTATTGTCAAGATACATGAATTAATATTAATAATAATAAAACATTATTGTACCTTCTGCTTATGAAAGGGTTAGGAATAGGATGATATCCTTTCCTTAATTTTTTTTGTATCTTTGACTTTAGGCATTAATCAAATATAAATGTAACTTAAGGGTCTTTGAAGTTTGAACATTTCAGAAATTAAGATTTACATAATATGACTTCTCCAAAGAGGACATAAAGATAGCCAATAGATATATGAAAAGATGCCCAATATTACTAATCAGAGAAATGCAAATTAAAGCCATAATGAGATATCATCTCACATCTGTCAGAATGGTTATCATCAATAAATCAACAGCCAACCAGTGTTGGAGAGGATGTGAGAAAAGGGAACCCTAGGGTGGGAATACACACTGGTGTAGCCACTGTGAGAAGCAATATAGAGGTACATCGTCAAATAAAAAATGGAACCTCCTTGTGACCCAGAAATCTCACTTCTGGGAATTTATCTAAAGAAACCCAAAACATTCATTTGAAAAACTATATACACCCCTGTGGTCATTGCAGTGTTATTTACAATAGGCAAGGTTTGGAAGCAGTCCAAGTGTCCATCAGTAGATGAGTGAATAAAAAAACTGTGGTACATCTCCACAATGAAATACTTCTCAGCAGCATGGATGAACTGGAGAGTGTTATGCTAAGTGCAATAAGCCAGTCAGAGAAAGACAATTGCCATGTGATTTTACTCAGCAGTCAGAGAAGAGGAAGGTTTCAGGGCTGGATAAAGAATGTGAAGGGAGGGCCCTGGCTGGTGTAGCTCAGTGGATTGAGCGCGGGCTGGGAACCAAGCGGTCCCGGTTCGATTCCCAGTCAGGGCACATGCCTGGGTTGCAGGCCAGGTCCCCATGAGGGCCATGTGAGAGGCAGCCATACATTGCTGTTTCTCTCCCTCTCTGTCTCCCTCCTTTCCCCTCTCTCTAAAAATAAATAAAAATAAAATCTTTAAAAAAATAAAATAAAATAAACATGCCGGGCAAAAAAAAAAAAAAAGAATGTGAAGGGATTAAGACAAAAAAAAAAAAAAACTCAGAAAAAACAACTCATAGACACAGACAACAGTATGGTGATTACCAGAGGGAAGGGAAGGGAATGGAAGGAGGTAGAAGAGAGTAAAGGGGTATAAATGGTGATGGAAGGAGACATGTCTTTGGGTGATGAACACACAATAATACAGTATACAGATAATGTAGTATAGAATTGTACAATTGAAACCTATATAATTTTATTAACCAATGTCACTCCCAATAAATTCAATGAAAATTTACATAATATGTTTCACAACATAAGCTTTCTTTTATTGTTGTTCAGTTACAGCTTTCCCCATTTTCCCACCATTACTCTCCCCTCCCCTACCCATCCCCCACTTCCCACATTCAATCCTCACTTCCGTCGTTGTCTTTGTCCATGGGTGCTTTATACATATTCTTTGACAACGCTTCCCCTTCTATCACCTGTTA
>PVJI01019916.1:0-30041 GCA_004026765.1 Micronycteris hirsuta
TGCTTGCTAGGTTTGCAGTCATGATGTCTGGCAGGAAGTTGTAAACCTTTCTCACTAAGTGTTATCTAGGAATGCAGATGGGGGAATCTGCATTTCTGAGACAATCTCACTGATCTATTTTCTGTAACCAGGTTTTACTTTTTTAGACTTGCTTGTAACCTAACTCCTGAAGTGCTACATAAGCCATACATCTCTGAAGAGTATATATGCCAGCTCATGCCTCTGCTCAGGGCCCTAGATTTGGAGATTTCTCCCTAGGGTCCGCATGCGTAATAAAGGGTCTGTGACTTATACCTCTCACCAGGAGTTTGGTCGCTTCATTTTCCCGTAACAAAAGTATTTGAATTGTATCCTATTGACAACAAAAAAATCAATATAGGTATTTTTGTTTGATATGTAGTTTTAATTTTTTAAATTTACATTCACAATTTCTTTTGTGTTCAGTTGAGTTTTACAATTTGTTATCCACATGTAACAACCATTCCGATTAAGATACAGAGGATATCTATCAGCCAAGTATCCTTATCATCCTTTAAATAGATGCTCTTGTCTACCTCAGAAGCAACCACCTTCTGATTTCACTATTATATGTTACTTTCCCTTGTTTTTGTTTTGTGTGTAAATAGAATCGTAAAGATTATAATCTTTTGTGCTTGGTTTCCTTTGTACAGTGTACTATTTTGAAATTCACACATCGTTGCTTAATTCCAGTTTATTGCCAGTAGATATTCCACTGTATTAATACATTTCAATGTATTTATCCATACCTATATTAATGGGTATTTGAGTTGTTTCTAGGGACAATTATGTGTAAGGCTGCTATGAACATTATCTACAAATGTTTGTTGCATGTGTGTGTGTGTGTGTGGACACATGTTAAATACTTCCAAGTAAATTGTTTCAGCTGTGTGGGGACATGTACTACAGTTTTCAAAAATGTACCAAACAGTTCTCTAGAGTTATTTTACCATTGGCACTCTCAGCAATGTGTGAGAATTCCTGTTGCTTCAATTTCTTGTCAGCATTGTGAATCTTTTTGATAATAGATACTATAGATGGTAAAAAATGGTAGCATGTTGGGGTTTAAATTTATATTTCTGTAATAACAAATTCTATTTCACATCTTTTCATATGTATATTGAACATTTATACTTCTTATTTTTTCAGTTATTTTCAGCTAATTTGCCCAATTTTAAATTGGGTTGTATTTTTATAACATCACACTGTATAAGTTCTTTATATACACTAGATGCACATACTTTCTGTTTGCCTCTTGACAGCTAATTTTCTTAGTGGTGTATTCTTGAGCAGAAATTAGTGGTTTTAATAAAGTCGATTGACACTGTGTGTGTCTATCTAAGAAATACCTTACTACAATTATGAAAATAGTCTCCTGTTTTCTTCTAGCTTATACATTTCTAGTCTTTATGTTCAGGTTTATGACCCATTTCAAATTAATTTTCATTTTTAGGGTAGAGAAGATGTTGGGATTATTTTTCTTTATTTTTTTAATTTTTAAATGTAAGTATTCATTTTCTAACAACATTTGTTTAACATATGCACACACAGAGACAGACACAGGCACTCCTCCCTTTCCTCTTTGAGCTGACCTTGTACTTTTCTGTAAAGAGTTGTCATGATATTCATTTGGGTTGAGATTCCCTGGTCTGTTCCATTAACCCATGAGTTTATGCTTAGAGCTATATGCCAGTTTGATGCAGTACTTTCATAGTAAGTCTCGAAATCAGAAAGTGTAAATTAGTCAATTCTGCCCTTGTGCTTTTCAATGTCAAGACAGATTTCTTTAGATTATTGTTTTTCTTTCTTTTCTTTTTTTTCATTTTCTTAACAGTGTTTTTTTTAAATTATTTTATTGTTGTTCAAGTACAATTGTCTTCATTCATCACCCACCACTCCCCCTACCCCAGCCATCCCCACCTCCCTCCCCTGTTTCCACCCCCCTTGGTTTTGTCCATGTGTCCTTTATAGTTGTTCCTGAAAAACACTTCTCCCCTTCCCCTCCATTATCCCCTCCTGTTTCCCCTCTGGTTACTGTCAGATTGTTCTTAATTTCAATGTCTCTCATTATACTTTGCCTGCTTGTTTGTTTTGTTGATTAGGTTCCACTTAAAGGTGAGATCAATATTAAAGTAAGCTTACTAATTTTCTTTTTAAAAGTCTACTGGCATTTTTGTTGTGATTGCTATGAACCTACATGTCAATTTAGGGAGGATGAATATTGTAGAATATCAAGTCTTGCAATTCATGAACATGGCATACCTCTCCTATTCATATCATCTTTAATTTCTCTTAGAAAACTTTTGTCATTTTTAGCATAGAGATATTGCACATTTTCATTAAATTCCATTAGTTATATTATGTGTTTTGATGCTATAGTAAGTGCTTTTATTTTAATTTATTTTCAAATTATTTACTTATCATATACAAAAAATAACTTTTATTCCATACTTATAAAATTATATTTTCCCAAATTCACTTATTTCTAATAATTATTTTGCATATTCCAAATTATTTTCAAATATATAACTGCAGGTTTATTTTTAATCTTGATGCTTTAAAATGCTTTGATGCTTTACATGTGGTTTGATTCAATTTACTAATTTTTCTGTTAAGAATTTTGTACTTACATTCATCCAAATTATTTTACCATTTTTTAATATAATGTCTTATTCCATTAGATGAGTTAGGAATATTCTCATTCCCATAACTTTGGAAAAGATTTATTTATAATTTGAATTATTTTGTCTAAAAATGATTGATGAAATCACTTAAACTTCTGGTTCTGAAGTTTTCTTTGTGGAAAAGTATGTAAGTATGAATTCAATGTATTTAATAGATAAAATATTTGGGTATTTATCTCTACTTTTACCAATTTTGGCAAATTGTATTTTTAAGAAGTTTCTCCATTTCATTTAGGTTGTTTAATTTATTGGCAGAAAGTTTTCCTTAATATTTTATAATTATTGTATTCATAATATTAGAATTTTTTACTTTTCACTCTATGTTTTTTCTTTACAAATCTCACTAGAAGTTTATGAGAATAATTTACTTTATTCAAAGGATGAATCTTTGACAATATGACTTCGTCTATATTTGGTCTTTTCTAATGTCATTGATTTTCACTTATTTTATTATTTCTAATTTCTACATAATTTTATTTTAAATTGCTCGTCTTCTATTCTTAAAAAGAAATATTAGACCAGTGATATTATTTGTCAAAAATGTAGCCATTTAAAGCTAAAATTTGTTTTCTCTAAGCACTGCTTAAATACATGGTAAACTTTTAATGTGTTTTCATTAAAATTCAAATTAAGTTATTTAGTAATATATATTATAATTTATTATTTTATTTATGTATTATTTAGATCTTTTTGTTTAAGGACTAAATCTGGGGCAATTTTTTACATGTTTTCTATTGATTCCTAATTTAATTCTGCTATTGTCACAGAATGTATTTGGTGTGATTTGTAGTATTTTAAATTTATTTACAGTTGTGGTTTTTGATAATCATGTAGTCTATCCTGAAGAATGATCCCTGTACACAGAAAAATAATTCTTATTCATTTGTTGGGGTCAGTGTTCTATAAATGTCCTCTTGGTCAAGTTAGTGAACAGTGTTATACTATTACTTATTTTTTAACAGATTCTATCAATTACTGAGAAGAATTTTTACATCTCCAAATATTATTGCATATTTATCTCTTTTTGCTTTTAGTTATATTTTTGACTCCTCCAATATAAGGAGTAAAGTAATTGAGACTAATTATGAAAAATTAAATAACATGCAAAATTATGATGATTTCTTAAGAATATTTTTACACCAACTAGTCTTGAAATTTATAATTTCTTAATTCCAGGGATTATACCCATTTCAGAATCAAATAAAACACAAATATTCCTGTTTAAGAAAATGTAAAATTATTAGTCACTAGATATTAGAAATAATATGAACCAAAGAGTTGCTGGTTTGATTCCCAGTCAGGGCACGTGCCTGGGTTGTGGGCCAGGTCCCAGGAGGGGGCATGCAAGAGGCAACCACACACTGATGTTTCTCTCCCTCTCTTTCTCCTTCCCTTCCCCTCTCTCTAAAAATAAATAAATAGAAGTCTTAAAAAAAATAAATACAAAAGAAAAAAGTAATAATATGAAATTTAGTATGTTATATGTAAAAGTCAAAAGAAAATTATTAAATTTCAATATGAATGACATAAAAATCTTTAAAATATGGAAAATATTAAAATTATTAATGGTTTACCAAATGTCTGCCAAAAGTCCTCCATGTTTGGTGAATGATTTGGGGTAATTAAAATCAATAGTTAGGTGAATGGGGCAATTTGAATGAATAAGGTGTTTATATCTTAGAAAATAACATTTATTTTAGTAAAAATGATGTTTGTATTGAAATAAGTAGAAAGACTACACTCACATAAACATGCACACATAAACCTTCCTAAGTTAATACTCCACAAATTTTTTAAAAATGCTTAGATCTTACAATTAATTTCTAGTGATTTATTGTATTATATATCTCACTAATTTAATTTTTAAGTTTATTTTATATTTATAATTTCATAGGTCAAAATATTTGTAAAGAACTGAAGCTTGGTATATTTCACCATTCTAATACAAGTAGATCAATATATAATCTACAATAATCTTTGTGTATTTTACTTAATGGCTATCTAAGCATAAAAACATAGCACATTCCTAACCCTGGCTGGTGTGACTCAGTGGGTTGAGGACCAGCCTGCAAACCAAAGGGTCACGGGTTCACTTCCCAGTCAGGGCACATGCCTGGGTTGCACGCCAGGTCCCCAGTAGAGGGCACGTGAGAGGCAACCACACATTAGTGTCTCTCTCCCTTTTCACCCCTCTCTAAAAGTAAATAAATATAATATTTTAACAAAGCCAGAAAAAGAGAGCACATTTATGAATGCTATTTCTGTTTTTACATTTTGGGGGTTGTTGCTTGTCGATGAGACTGTAATACTCAATACTTTGTATTATAGAAATATAAGCCTCTATTTGGCAACTTTGTTAAAGAGAAGTTCATATTGTCAAATTATCTAAACAACAAAGAGTTAGTATCTTATGACAAGTGTTTAATCTTGTACTTTAAAAAGAATATATTTTAAAAACAGGAGACATTTCCCTTGGCTCTGAAACAGCAGCCTGAACTTCACTTTATTGTCAAGGTGATAACTATAATCATCAAAGTTTGGCCATTGCTGTAAGTATTACGCAGAAGCTAATGCTAGTGATGTTGTACACCATTCAAAATAGATGATGATTGCATCGATTGTACTGAGAAAACAACCTTGATGACAGTTTATTTTAGGGCCACTTGCTGCTAACGGAATAATTGATTACTCAATGAACTTATAGAGCAACTACAGTGTGTTGTTTTTCAGTGTATTAGGGCTTCAATGATCTTTATTTTTTTTAATTTAATCTTATTGTATTTTTTCCATTACCATTTAGTCTCCTTATACCACCCTTCTCCCAGCAATCACCATACTGTTGTCTATGTCTGTAAGTCCTTTTTCCTTTTTGCTCAATCCCTCCACCCTTTAAACTATCCCCAACACTGTTATCCTGCTTTCCGTCTGTGAGACTGTCCATCAGTCTCTGCCTTTGAGAAGCTTGCTTTCTATTGGAACAGAATGCAAATCCTGCATCGTCCAACCCTGTCTGTCCAAGCCCAATGTTTCTGCCAGGCAGGGTATTATACTCATTACGTATGAGAAAACTGTAGCTCTAAAATGTTAAATAACTTGACTTATACTAAGCCGTGGTGAATAGAAGCACCAGAATCAGACTCAGCCCTTTCTGACATTCATACTTGTATCTTTGGTCTTTGGCACATCCATGCCCTTGGGAGCTTGGATATTCAGTGAAGAATCTTCACTTCTTCACAGTCTTCTGTCAAGAGGAAGACACATTTTGTCTTCTCCGTGTGGATGGCTGCTTATCTGTGCACTCAACATTTTGAGGCAGACAGTGATGCCATCTTTGTTGTTACAACTGTCAATTTCATTACATTGTAGATCCCCAGGATTGGACGATGCTGAGAAGCCCCTTCCTTGTACAGTTAAGATACTCAAGCTTAGCGAAGCACAGGAAGACCACCGCTGACAGAGCCCAGAACTGAACATGTTCTCTAGACTCCCAGGAACGTGCTCTTTCCATCACATCATGCCATTCTTCCTCTGATATATTATCTATGCTCTTCCATTTCCTCTTTCTTTAACTTTGCTTAGTCTTCATTCAAATAATACATGCTTCTATATGCATACCATTGGTCTGTTGGATTACTACACTTTTCCCTATGAGGAAAATAATAACAGAGTAAGCATAATCTTTTAATTTTTAATCACTGTTCATATGTTACTGGATGTTTGTACATAGTTATTCTGGTAACAAGGTCTGTGTGTTCTCTGTTCTTAGTCTAGTTTACACACCTAAGCTAGACACGTCAGTCCTAACCAAGCTAAACTCACAGAGGTCGGTGCTGAGAGGACGGTGACGGCTGTTTCCGTTTATTTGTGACTTTTACCACTACCCCCACTTGGCTTATTATAAGATCTGTCTAGATAATGTGTTCAATTTTTGCATAATTTGGAGTGTTTATTCTTTGTATTAAGATTTTTTTGGCTTCTGTAAAACTGTTACTGTGATTTAAAAAATTTAACTATCTCTAAGTATTTTCATTGGCTCTCACTTTTACCAGCAACTCAACAAGACCAGCAAGTAAAAGAAAAAGTGCTTTTGTATAAATTGCAGAAAAAAGGGACTCTCCTTTAATTTTTTTAAAAAGAAGCTTCTTTCTCTTGGTCGACAAGCTCCAGGCCTAGTGTTGTGAGGGCCATGACTGTGTTCCTGCACCCAGGCTTAATTTAAGACCCCACTCCTTCCTTTGGTCAGATTATCTCTTTGTAACATCATACTAGAGATATATTCTCAAGCATGTGAATTAATCAGAAAATTGCTTTGTAATGCCCAGAACATATCTCTAAATGATGTTTTTTACATAATTAAAATGTAGGAAATGTTTAGGAACAGGGGATATGATGGTTACATTCAAAGAATCTCTTGAGAGACAAGATTTTTTATAGTCCAGACCCTAATTTTGGTAACCAATCAGTAAAATGCATATGATCTCTATATGCATATGCAGTTTCAGATTTGTCAGACATCACTCCTTCCAATTTCACATTGAATACATTCAATGTGTCACTGTTCTGTTACCATATATAAGATGATGCTTTCATGCCCTGACTGGTGTGGCACAGTGGATTGAGTGCAGGCTGGGAACCAGAGGGTCCTAGTTCGATTCCCAGTCAGGGCACATGCCTGGGTTGCGGGCCAGGTCCCCAGTGAGGACCATGTGAGAGGCAACCATACATTGCTGTTTCTCTCCCTCTCTGTCTCCCTCCCTTCTCCTCTCTCTAAAAAAATAAATAAATAAATAAATAAATAAATCTTAAAAAAAAAGATGATGCTTTCACTGTCACTATTTTGGGAAAGTGTTAGGAATACAACAAGTGTGATCTCAAATGAATTTGATATGATAGTCACATATAAGATAAATCATAGTCACAATCCCATTTTATTTTTCAGAGTATTTTCAAAGGACTTAATACTTAATGCCTAGCCAAGCATTTTGAAATACTTCAGTATGAGCAGTGGGTTATATTTATCAATTCAGTTGGGATACTATCTGCTAAAAATGTAAGTGTAATTTAGTACACTTTATATAGTTTGTGAAAGATCATTCTAAGTGAAGATTACATTACTCATTAAGATTCTTGGAGTTATGGTTCATATAAGAACAAACTCTACAAGGGATGGAACCTAACATTGTACATTCTACAGGTCTCAGAGAGAATGAAAAGGAAAATGTGTAAAATAAATCTTATTTATTGTTATGTTAATGTGAAATATTTGCATCTTTGGCATCCTTAATACAATTACATGTGAAGATTTTTTTAATTTCCTGTCTTTGTGTTTGCAAGGGCCAGTGGGTCTATCACCTTTGCACTGTCAGTGAAACTTCAGGGCCCATGAATTGTCCTTGTCATAGTGCTGTAGGACTTTTTCTGTATTTCCTCAGAAGTAATGTGCTCCTAAAAACCGAACTTAGATTTTTTTTAATTTATTTTTTATTAAGATTTTATTTATTTTCAGAGAGTGGGGAAGGGAGGGAGACAGAGAGGGAGAAACAGCAATGTATGGTTGCCTCTCACATGGCCCTCATCGGGGACCTGGCCCGCAACCCAGGCATGAGCCCTGACAGGGAATCGAACCAGGACCGCTTGGTTCCCAGCCTGCGCTCAATCCACTGAGCTACACTGGCCAGGGCTCGAACTCAGATTTTAAAACCTGGGAACTCACTTAAGATCTGCCACTTGCTAGCCAAATAAACTTTAAAAATTTACAACCTTAATGAGGCTCACAATTCCATCTATTAATTGGTGCAAGAAATACTTGCTGTGGCTTCATCCCCATGGCAAGTTGTAAGGAACAAATGACGGTAATATATGAAAGTTTTGAAGTCCTATGAAGAAACAAGTGCAATTGTTTGAAGTATACTATGTACTTTGCAAAATGATTTCATGTCTGCTTTTTGACATTGTGCATCATACATCAAATGTGGTCAGCCAAAATGCACTTCTGAATATCATCTTATAGCCAATTAACTTTCACCAATTGTTAGCTTAATAAATTATGCACTCACATTTTCTAGTGTATTGATTCTAAGTTTGTGATACTTTTGTCCAAGGCTTGATGTCTAGGGTCATGTTCTTGGCAGCAGCTATAGGTAGCCTTTTATGAAATGCTAATTGTGTCTCCCCCTAGAGGCAAGGCTAGGATTTGGTCTATTTTATACACTGTACCTCAAGCACCTAGAACAGCAATTAGCTCATGTAAGTTCTCAATAAATACTTGCTGAATGACTGAAAGAATTTCTCCCCTGTAGTTTTGAAAAAATCTGAGCACAGGTAGAAAAATGGGGTAAGCCATCCTTGCATATCCTTTAAAACAAAGATTTAATTCATTAGTTTGCTGTTTTCTCCCATCCTTTCAACACAAACTATTTATGCTATACTTCCAAGGAAATGCCAGTGCACTAAGCTCTTCCATAAAACTTATTCATGTAAAAATAGCATTCATGCCTCAAAGTTTAAAAACAACTTAGCAAAGTCCAAGGGATAAACAGCACAAAGTTTCCCTCCAATGCCTTTTCCATAACTGAGATCCTACATTTGTTTGTAGTATTTTTATTAGTAGGAATTACGTGTACCTAGTGATAAATTCATACAATTCAAACAGCTAACAGGCAATGTATCTACCTTCAGTGCTTTCTTTCTATATCTTCAATGTTGTCCAGAAATATCCAGTTAATGATGACCTTATATATTATTTCAGATGTATTTCTGAATTTCTAAATAATGTAATATATATACCATCCTGCAGCTTGTTTTTTCTTAAACTATATATCTTAGTTGTTATTTACATTAGCTTATATACATCTTTTTTAATTTTAGTGACTACAATAACATATTAATCCATTATATACTTATACATAATTTAATTAATAATCTCTTGACCATTTGTGTCATTTGCAGTCTTTTACTATACAATATTCAGATAAATATTCTCATCCAAATGTCTTTATACTAAAGTGTGAAAACACTTGCAGGATACACTAAAAATGGAATGAGTGCATCAAATGTTCTGTATGACTTTTACTTGGCTACTTAAAAACAAATTACAGGCATACTTCAGAGATATTGTGAGTTAGATTGCAGACCACTACAATAAAGTAGATATCACAATAAAGTGGGCCATACAAATTTTTTGGTATCCCAAAGCATGTAAAAGTTATGTTTATACTATAATATAGTCTATTAAGTGTGCAATAACTTTATGTCTTAAAAAAACAATGGGCACATATTAATTTAAAAACACCTTATTTCTAAAACATGTTAACCATCATCTGAGCCTTCAGCAAGTCATTATCTTTTTGCTGGTGGAAGGTCCTGCTTCAGTGTTGGTGGCTGTTGACTGATCAGATGGTTATTGCTAAAGGTTGGTGTGGCAATTTCTTAAAATAAGACAACACAATTTTTTTTACATCTGTTGACTTTTTCTTGTTAGAAACCATTTTATGCAATGCTGTTTGGTAACATTTACCCACAGTAGAACATCTTTCAAAATTGGAGTCAATTCTCTAAAGCCCTGCCACCATTTTATCAACTAAGTTTATCTAATATTCTAAATCCTTTGTTGTCTGTTAAGCAATCTTTACAGTATTTTACCAGGAGTGTATTTCATCTCAAGAAACTGCTTTCTTTGCTCATCCATAAGAAGCAACTGCTCATCTATTAAAATTTGGCCATGAGATTGCAGTAATTCAGTCACATCTTTAGTCTTCATTTCTAATTCTAGTTCTCTTACTATATCCTCCAAATCTGCATTTACTTTTTTCATTGAAGTCTTTTTTTCTTTTTTCCCTCTTTTCTTTTTTTAATTGCTCAACTACAGTTGTCCCTCTTTTTCCCCTATTACTCTTCCCTGCCCTACCCACCCCGACCTCCTACATTCAACCCCCACCCCAATTGGCTTTGTCCATGGGTCCTTTATACATGTTCCTTGATGACCCTTCCTCTTCTTTCCCCCGTTAACCCCTCCCTCTCCCCTCTGGTTACTGTTAGTATGTTATTATTTCCATGTCTCTGGTTATATTTTGCTTGCTTGCTTGTTTTGTAGATTAGGTTGCACTTACAGGTGAGATCATATGGTTCTTGTCTCACCACCTGGCTTATTCCACTTAATATAATGCTCTTCAGTTCCATCCATGCTGGTGCAAAGTGTTGAACATCTCAAAGTTACCCATGAGGGTTGAAATCATCTTCTTCCAAACTAATGCTAATGTTGATATTGTGTCTTTTTCCCTTGAATCACAAATGTTCTTAATGGAATGTAGAATGGTGAATACTTTCCAGAACAATTTCAATTTACTCTGTCTAATTTATCAGATAAATCACTATCTATTCCAACTATAGCCTTACAAATACACATTTTTGGGTAATAAGCCTTATAAGTCAAAATTACTCCTTGCTCCATGGACTACAGAATAAATATTGCACTAGAAACCATTAAAAACCACATTAATGTAGTAAACCTCCATCAGAACTCTTGAGTGACCAGAGCATTATCAATAAGCAGTAATATTTTGAAATGAATCTCTGTTTTCTGAGCAGTAGGTCTCAACATTGCAGTTAAAATATTCAGTAAACCATGTAGTAAATACATGTGCTGTTATCCAAGCTTTGCGTTTCCATTTCTAGAATGCAAGCAGAATTCCTCAGGGTCCTACAACCCTTCTGTCTGTAGTTGTGAAAGTCCTAGATGACATCTTCTACCAATATGGGGCTGTTTTATCTACATCGAATGTCTGTTGTTCAGTGTAGCCACCTTTATTAATGATCTCACCTAGCTCTTCTGGGTAACTTGCTGCAGCTTCTATGTCAGCATTATGCTAGTTTCAAACTTTTCTTCTGCTGCTTGCTCACCTCTCAGCCTTCATAGAATTAAAGAGAGTTGGGGTCTTCTTCCGGATTAAACTTTGGCTTAAAAGAATGTTGTGGCTGGTTTGATCTTTGATTCAGAACACTAAAACTTGCTTCTTATCAGCAGTAAGATCGTTTCACTTTCTTTTCATTTGTGTGTTCTCTGAAGTAACAAAATTCATTATCTTCAAGAACTTTTTTTTTGCATTCACAACTTGACTAAATGTTTGGCACAAGAGGCCTAGCTTTTAGCCGAATTTAGCTTTCAACATGCCTTCTTCACTAAGCTGAATCTTTTCTAGTTTTTAATTTTAAGGGAGAGACATGTAACTCTTCCTTTCACTTAAAGATTTAGAGACCATCATAGATTGATTAATTGGCTTAATTTAATATTCTTGTGTTTTGGAGAATAGGGAGGCCAGAGAAGAGGGAAAGAGATGGGGGGACAGCTGGTCAGTGGACCCGTCAGAACACACACACATTTATTCATTAAGTACGCAGTCTGACTGGGAGTGGGTCATGGTACTCCAAAACAATTACAATAGTAATATCAAAGATCACTGACCACAGCCACCAAAACAAATATAACAATAATGAAATTTCTGAACTACTGGAAAAATTACCAAAATATAAAACTGATAAGGAGTAAGCAAATGGTGTTGGAAATGCAATACCAATACACTTGCTTGACTCTGGGTTGCCACAAACCTTCATTATGTAAAAAACATATAGTCTACCAAGTGCAATAAAGTGAACTGTAATAAAATGAAATATCCCTTAAACCTTGCAAACTGGTTTTCACTATGTGAGCCCATGTACCACTATTCCATAATTAACCTTTCACACTCTCCAATTGTGATAGTTAAAATCACACCTCACATTTTCAAGTTTAAATCAAGTTTCTTATAGAGAAATTTTAATGCATTGCTTTTATATGCTTAAACATCTTTTGCATTTATTTTTATCGAAGCTATCTTTCAATACATTTTGCCCATTTTTCTAAAGGAATTTTCACAGATTTTAATTGACTTGCAATTATTTACTGTAAATTCAGAATTGCATTTAGCCCACCAAATGGCTCAACAACTTGTTTAGTGTGTTATTTACTTCAATTGAATAATAATTTTCTGCAAGAATTTTTAAAAATTTTGTGTAGAAAAATTGATTTGCATTTTATTTTAATAATTCTTAATTTTGCATTACACTTTGAAAAGGTTTGCTCAATCAAATATTATGAAACAATCTTCCAATTTTATTTATTATTTTTATCATTGAATTTTTAATTTAGTTATTGTGTTAATCTGATTTGTATATTTTAATATAGAATTCACATCTATTTTTTTTCAGGTGTTTGGCAAGTTATCCCAATTCTACTTATTAAAAAATGAATTATTTCTTGAGAAATGGGAGGTTATCTTTATTATAAACCAAATTCATGTTTGGGTATCTATTTCTCAGTTCTCTCTGATATTCCATTGATCTCTTTGTACCCAGTTGCTTTGATTTCTAAAACTATATGCGTATCGAAACATCCTACAGGGCTAGCTTTTACCCATTATTCTTCTATTTAAGAATCCTAGAAATTCTAGCAAAATTTTTTATTCAAAATAAACTATAATTAGCTTGTTTGGTTGAAAATAAAAATTATCTTTTTTAAATGTTAAACTAAATTTGTGATTAATTTATAGAAAACTGATATCTTTATAATATGAAGTTAAGGGAAATGCACACTTTTCTATTAAAATATATATTAAGTCCCCCTTTTCATTTATTTATATCTTTTACTTTTCCTGTTAACATTTGCCAGTGAAAGTTCCTCTCATTATGTTACTATATCACTGGCCTATTTTATGTTTTCTAGGTGGTTATGTTTTCTAGATGATTGTTTTTATAAAGAAACTATTGCTATATATGTGTATATATAACTATATATATATAGTTTTGCCTATTATATTTTACTCAATTATATAGCTACAATTATTTTATATTTCCATAATATTTTTAGTTTATTTACATGTGTTTTTTAAAGTACAGTTCAATCATTTCCAATATCTATACCTTTAATTTTCTCTTTCAGTCTAAATGTGTCAAATAATTCCTCCTGAAAATATCATATTTTTGATTTTGGAATTCCTTTAGGTGTTCTTGCCTTTATAGGTAAAGGCTCTAATTTTTCATTAAAATGGATACTGGCTTTTTCTTTGTGTATATCTATATTTATATATTTATATCTATAATGCTATGCCTACACCTACATATATACATACAGACAATGCAGCTTTCGTAAGTGTGTGAGTAAACACAAACCAGTGCTTTCTTTTCTCACGCACTTGCCTTTTGCTATACTTGCCTGCGTGACACCTGAAGGAAAGCTCAGGGGCAGGTGGAGTCTTCTGGGCTCAGTCAACAAATCTTATTTAAGGTTCAGGAGTGACCTAGTCAAGCACAATGGAAAAATAAAATTAATGGGTCCTTCTCTCTAGCTTCTCTGGGAAGAGTGAGTATGCCATTGTAGAAAAAAATAGACTTTTTTTTATTTTTAATGAGTTGGAATTGGATGATATGAGGTGAATATGAGGATTTTTTGTATCTTAAACAAAAAGACATTTCTTCACTAGTAAGTCAAGTAAAAAGTAATAAGTGTGTGATATTTAATACATTGCTTACCTTTTTTCTTACTTGAAGTATAAGAAAGAGTAGATAATGACAAAATATTTTTATATCTAACATTATTCAAATTCTGTCAATTAACCCAATTAGCAAGTGATTTACTTGGCAAAACAGATTATGAGACTAGATTATAATCTCCATTTATGCATCTTTGTTCCATACAGGTTCAAAATAGAGAGAAATAAAGTACTTCAGAGCTTCTAGTTCTGTTTGTTTGATACTCATTTTTATTCTTTATAAAAGGAAACAAATTCAGAATATATTTCTGTTTAATTTTATATTCTGCCAAGATTCCCCCCTAATGTTGTTTAAAAGTTTAAACTTTTCTGTAAAGTTAAGCTCTACTATAATGCAGGTTTCTTGGTTGTTAAAATTAGGGATTGAAAAATAGGTGTTTGATTGACATGAAGATAGTAGATTCTAATATTTCTACTTTTCCTTAGAAAATAAATCTCAATGTTATACGTACTTTAGCATAATGTTATGCAGGACTGTGAAGAAATATTTTTGTTCTGCTAAGCAGGTGCACTCATCATTACCCTTGCCAAGTCATTTTAGTGTACTGAATTTGAAATACCAGGGTATCTGCACATATTGATTTGTGCAGGGCACATGTTTGCCACCAGTCAAGCTTGACATCTACAGAGTGGAGACAGTGAAATCTGGACTTGCCACAACTCTCCATTGAGGTACTTGAAAACCAGCTTCGGTGTCTCCCAAAGGCTATGAAAGATGAGCAGTATGGACAGATCCTTAATAATGAAGTCCTGGCAAGCAGCCAATCTCCTTGCAATGAAGCCCTGCTCACTTTAATGTAGCTCCACTAGGCTGGATACATGTGGAGGATGGATGACAGCAGGATGCTGAAACAGCTGCTAGGTGATAAGCTGAAGTGGGACAAGTGAATATGGGCAGGAAAGGAGTGTGGATATTGTGTGGACATAAGCATGTTTGCTAAAAGCTCTGCTAAACACCACACTTCACTGTCATGGTGGCCGTCCGATCACAGAATAATAGTAGCATAGCACCATTTTGGCTCTTAACTTTCAGGAAAATACAAATTCTTTCCCCCCCTCAAATAATATAAGGGAATCAAAGAAACAAAATTCTTTCCTAGAATGCTGGATTAATATTTATTTATTTATTTATTTATTTATTTATTTATAAGAGCAACTTGTACATATTTGATTAAGTGACAACGAGTTACATTTGTACTACATTCTTATATACATTTGGTCCCCAAAACAAATGTGCTATATTATTTTAAAATCCATTTTTAATAAATCATGCCTTTTCTTTTCTTTTATTAAAAAATTAAAAACCTATAATTTCCTTCAATAGTGTTCAATACCAACATTTGGCGTTTTGTCAATATGTGTTGAAATTTAGCTATATCCTACTTCTTTGAACTCATACTAGAGAAAACACCAACATATAGCCAAATGCACATGGATTGTAACAGTGTCTAACCACATAGTATTAGAAACCTATTAGGTTAATAAGGAACTAGTAAAATAAGTGATACTCCATCGATACTAAGGAATATTATGTGCTAAATGAAGTATATTAGATCAGTATGTACTCAACTAGAAAGATAACTATATTATGTATATTGGGTGTAAAGCTAGTATTGTAAAATAAAATACATAACATCATTTTTTAAGGAAGAAAATCCTTGTGTAGCTTCTGTGTGGGCAATGTAATTAAAAAATAAATAAATAAAGTATTTTTGAAAATTATATTAAAAAAGAAAGTGAGCTACTCATGGCTCGCTGTTTCAACTCTAAGTTAAGGAAAGATCTGCTTAGGATGGACCACAGTCATGGGCTCTCCCAGCTGTTGTTCAGGGGCAATAGTGATACCATCATCAGCTAAGCTAGAGAAGGTAAAGAAGAGATGAGAAAAACAGAAATTTCTAAAGAGAAACAAAAAAGGGACTAGAGGAAGAATTGTAGGACAGGGCAAAAAGAAACAATGAGACAGAGGGAAGAAACAGAGAAAACAATGAGAAATTTTTTTAAAGCTGCATTTCTGCTTATCGACTAAACAAAATATACCATAGAAAATACTTTCAAACCTACACTGTAAGATGTTGCTTCCTTTGGGAATGTTCATATTGTTACATTTTTCTGTCTTCTTTGACAGTCCATCTACTGTGACTTCCACATAAAGACTTGGTCCAAACCAATTCTTTTTATTTTCTTTAAGTTTGCTGAAATGACAATGATCTGAAGTTGTGATTTTATGGTCAGGCTACCCATTGAGCCAAGTTGCAATCCACTGTCATGCATACCACCAACAGGACCACAAACCTGTAGTTATCACCATTCAACTCACCAGTTACTTCTCTGGGTAAAGGCAATGCCTCCAGAAGACCACTATTAAATGCATGTTACCCAAACTCAAGGTGGCAGCATCTTTTCGGTCCCTCAAATAAGATGGCAGCCTTGGACTGACTTTTATTTTGACATGCACTCTCTTTAATAGTCAACAGACAGATCTCTAAATGTTTTTTTTTTTTCTATAACATCAGCAGGTTCTACATTTCCAGGCTTCAGAATACGTTCTTTCAGCTGCCTGTTCAAATACTGTAAATCAGCATGAAAAAAAGAATAGCATGAGCTGAGGCAAAGTAATAAAAAATGAAAGAACAATTAAGAAGTAAAAAGAAAATATCTTCAGTACTTTTCTAATAATTAAGTCCTCTCCTGGCGGGCTTTGTGTATTTTTGGAGACTAAATTGGTCTTAAGTTTATGCTAAGACTTGAGGTTGTTATCTGAAAGAAAAAACATTACATTGGTAGAAAAAATATACTGAAGAATATTTACTGTTTAGAGCAAATATGTGCCTGAGCACCCATTTATGTAGATACATGATCAACAAATTCAGCAGGTCAAGAATTACAGGTTGAATGATCCGTTCCGTGACTCCAAGTTTGAAGCTGACTACATAATTGTGTCTTGGTTATTAATATACAGTTTGCATGTTAAGTGAGTGAACAACTAGATTTGACTCAGTTTTTGTACTTAAGTGCTGTCCTTAAAATCGATATAATTCATATATCTCCCAAACCCTGCAACTGATAACCACCATCTGTTAATTTACGTATATTTTTATTTCACATCTTCCAGGTACATGACATAATGCAAGGGACTAAGGATGCAATGAATAAGATGTTTATAATCCCAAAGCTCCTGGAACTTGCATATTTATTGTTTAAAGCCTAGTTTGCTTGGTATTGTTCAAGGATACAATACTTGACACCTGGTCATAAAAGGCCAACAATTTCACTGGAGAAATATGAACCACATAAAAAATAAAGAAGGTGATCATTATAATTATCTAATGAGTTATTCAGAGCAAGCAAACTTTTTATTAGAAAGACGAGAGAATAAATATTTTATGCTTTGTAAACCAAATGGTTTTTGCTATATCTACTCAATTCTGCCTTATAGCACAAAAGTAACTGTAGAAACAAAGTACTGGGTATAATATTGTTCCAATAGAACTTTATTCATAAAAATAGGTAGTAGTCTGGATTTGGCCCACGGGTAGTACAGGATCAACTCCAGCCTCAGAAAATAATTTGTACAGCAATGGGTGAGAACCAGGAAACCACAACTGGTCAGAGAGAAGGTACACTAGATCTTAAACACAGGGAAAAAGTGGTTCACACTCACTTTACATAATTTCAACATAATAATTAGACTATACCTCAAATCTTCTTATTGATGTTACCTAAATTCACTTCTCTGGACCTAAACTTTGCTATCCAAATCAAGTTTTACTCTGTCTTCCCTAGTCCAACTCTTTTTACCTAAGGCTTTATCCCTTCTTTTGGTTTTAATCTCAGTCCCTAGAAAAGACTTAGTCCCTGGAACTCTGAAAGCTTCCTGGACAATCACAAACTGACAGCTTTAAGTCTTAGGCCTTGGTTTTGTATTGGTTGACAAGCAAAGACTTCTGTACTTGATAGGGAGTGAAAATGAGAAGAAAAAGTATGAAGTATGGGGTGTGTATATGAAACAGACCGTGATGGGAAGAATAAAAAATAGGAGAGACTATCTGAGATTAAAAAAGGGCTAATGGTAAAGAAGCTCCTAAAACCTTCTTCAGAAGGTCCAGATGATTACAGGCATGCCATTTCCATGGAGAAAGACAACTTTATAAAAAATTGATGATGTTATAGTCAGGTAATTCCATCTTCATAGACAGTGCATAGAAAATTATATATAAGTGGTGAGTTTATAAATTTTTTACTAATCTGAAATAATTTTCTTTCCCATAATACTCTCCATTGTCTCCATAATTAAGTGTTAATAATTTAAGTTGGTCTTTGAAGTCTTTGAGGATTTCCAATGATAGTATAAAAATTGCAGAACTTTACCATTTCTGTTCCCCTTTTGGTAAGTTGTTAATTAATAACAAACTAAAAATGATTTATTTTTTAGTACAAATACATTTTAAATAAAGGTACTTGCAACATATCTAGTTGTGTTTTGCCTGGGACTGTCTAGGCAAATGTTTCTGAAAGATCTTAACACTTTATGGTTCAGTATATATGCCTGTGTTTTCCGAATAATAGCCCTTCTGCTTGGCCCTTTCCCCTGCATGCCACATACATCTGAGTCTCCTGACTTCACATGCTCCAATCTGACTTCTAACTGATACTTCAAAGCAGTCTTACTTGACCTTCCCAAGAGGGTTAAGGATAAACTACACCTGCTTGCTTAGTGCTATCATGATATTTGTCACATTGATTTCTAATTATTTATTATTTTCTCTCCATTAGATTATGAGCCCTAGAACACAGAGATTCTTTTTTTGTTTTAGTAGATACTACTTGTGCCTGGCACAAAATGGGTAATTAATAAATATTTGGAGGGACAAATGAGTAAGTTCCTACTGTATTATGTGTTATCCGGAAGCTACAAGAAAGCATTTTTTCCTTACAGTGATAGCTAATGTCCCATGAATCTCTACAACATCTAACAAATTCATGTTTATGTTCAACACACAATTGGAAATAATACATTGAAAATACAAACACCATCGTCTACGAGTATAGTGCTGGTGTTTCTGATCTGAGACAAGGGCAACTTGAGTTTATTATTATCAATGATGAGATAATATGAGTAAGTCACTAAGCCTCTCTGAGCTTCACTGTCCACATCTATCAATTGATAATAGTGTTCTCCGTGGGTGTTCTGAGAATGGAAAAGATAATTCAGATAATGGCTTCTAAATCACATGATGAAATATAAACCACCATGATTATTTAATTTCCTTTCACATTCAACTGTAAGAATCACCGAGTAAAACATTGTTAAAAGCCTCATAGGGCAAGACTTGCCTTGGAATTCATATGGAAAATTTTAACCAATAATGACCTGTTTTACCTCCATTCTTAACTGTTCCTACTGAAGATTATAAATGCTGCAACAGCTATACATTTCCATACTAGTATTTATGCCTGCTTTTGGTTCTGATCCTCTGATGACAAGTAAAGAATTGAGTCATGAAATAATTTAATTTTCTAACTAAATAGAACTAGAGGATGAATCACAGTTCTTTAGTTTTTAATGAGACTGATTGATCTTTAGACAGAGGTGTGTCAAATACCAGTTTACAAAGAACATATTTACTGCAGATTAGATATGCACACCAGGGCTCATTTTCTAGGCATTCACTTGACCAACAGAATAATGATTCTGTCTTTCTCTTGCTTGCTAGAAATATAACTATGCCTGTAGCAGATTCATATTGTTTAATTCTGCATAGCCACCCACTACCTGCAAAGAGAGTTCGGTCTCCAGAATGTTAACTCACATTTACAGTGTTTGCAGGAACTTACAGTGCAGAAGTGAATCTTTAAAGAGACTTACTGCCACATTTGCCACCCATCCTATTTGATAAAATAGAGCAGTGGAGGTGTTTTTAAAGTCATATTTTTTCTTCAGATAAGAAGAAGAATAACACATTTCTGAAAGCAGAAGGCTTGAATGGTGGAAGTAATTGCCTAGGTCTTTCATATAGATCTAATGGAAGGCTGTTGTTATACCATATTTACTTTGCTGATTTTTTTTTTTTTCAATTACCTTTCTTAATTTCAACTTACAACATTTGGGAGATAGCAACGTAGATATTTTCAAACAGTGAGGTTAAATCTAAATAAGACAGAATATTTTTGTCACCAAATATCCCCCAAACAAGGTCACAATGCAACACTGGTCAAAATTTTTGTAACTCTGTTGTCTGCAGATAAGTCTTCTTTCACATTTTGTAAATTGCAAAGGAATGGAATTGGGCCTGGGAAGGGAGTAGAAAAGTGTATGACAAGGGTCTCAGACATAGGGATGACTAATTCTGGATCTTTTATAGAGTGACGATTTACCCCTTGAAAGAGACATTGCCACTGGGACCAGCCCTTCAATAGTGCAGTTTCCATGTGGGAGACTTTCTGAAAACATGATGCCTGGGGAAAGGAAGACCAATTCCAGTCTTTTCTTTTCAAGTTTCTAGACCTCTCTTTCAAACTGAAGTCAATTTGGATACCTAGATGGAGCTGCTAACAAAACAGCTTCTCTTCCATTCTGGATGTTCTACAATTGGAAATATAGTGAATAAGATAAAATAAGATAGGAGTAAAAATGATACATGGTCCTTGAGCCAGGGGAGGGGAAACTTTCAAGAAGGTTGAGGCCTCTGGAAAGGCCTATTTGAAAATGTGGCACTGGAATCATGAGAGGAGAGTAGGAGCAGCCCTGCAGACAGCCTGTGCAAAGACCCAGAGGCTGCAGATAGTCTGCTCTGGGGGTGCAGTCTAGTGAGAGATAGAACAAGCATGATGAGATAGAAGAGTGATAAGGTAGAAGCCTAATCTCCAAAAGCTTTGAAGCTATTGTACCCAATTAATTAAGAAATTTCAAACATAGTGGATAAACACACGCTTTTATTTAAATCTATCACTATATTAAAATGTGTTCTGAAAAATCCATTCCTTTTTATTCCTGAGAAGTGTCTTTCTGGTCATTAAAAAAAAACCTGCCCAGTCTACATTAAAACTCACAATTTCATATTTGGACCCCGTGTTTTAAGTTCAACCCCTTCTCTCCGCCTGATGTGAGGCTGTACGTCCTTCATGGTGTTAAAAGTAGAGAGGTGGGAGATAAAAAGTACAAATGGCTCTTTATTATTGCATTTGGGTTTTTGGCTCCTTCCTGTCAACTCTGGCTGTCTCTGTGGCCCACACTGCTGGCCATCAGCCTCTGTGTGGCAGGTCCTGACCTGCTGGCTCTGGTACTATGTGAGTGACAGTTCTTTGGAGGCCTTGCAGGTACTTGCCACTTCCCAGGTCTCTGATCTGAGAGTTCTGATTCCTGCTCAGCCCCCTAGACTGCCAGCCAGCTGTCACTCTAGTCGATTGTTTTCCTTGCTGAGAAACATAGAGAGGAAGGTCAGTAAGTTCACTGCCTAAACAGATATTCATCTGAGAAAAAGAATGCCGATCTCCCTTTATGATGACAACATCAGTTATTATCTTGCAGTCTCCCTATCATCTCTGGGGAGCTGGATGCCTCTCCCAACACTCAGAGCACTGTCTTTAAGGCCAACAATATTGATGACTACATTGTTCTCCAGTCTTCTAAAAATATGCATTGGGGAGAAAAATGAATGACATTTGGTGGCTTGGACAAAACTCAAAGTAAACAGATAAAGTTGAATTTCATATTCTTTACACTTAGGAAATAATAGATTGACTCTGTAGTATTACAGTTAGGAATGTTATAGATTTTGAATTAATAGACCTATGTTCAAATCCTGGCTGCTTGGATTTGCTAGATGTCTACTTTTTTATAAACTAAATTATTTCAGTGCATTAACTTCTAATTTGTAAATATGAGGAAAATAATAATACCTACCTTATAGGGTTATTAAGAATAGAAGATGGGTTAATCTCTCTAAAGCATACATATGAGTTCTGGAATGTAGTAGGGACCCAGTGAATCTTAGCTATTATTAAGTGTTCTGGTTAATAACTTTAGGGATCACTCTGACTGCTAAATAAACAATAGACTGGACAAGGGAGAGCAAGGCATAAACGGGAGCAGATAGATCTTCAAGGAAGATTGTGGAGCCTTAACTGGAATCTTACAGAGATTTGGAATATAGGGGTACAGGTAGAAGTGATGAACTAATGATTTTCATTTTATGTTTCTAGGTAGAACTGTCAGGACTTACTGAGGAATTTTTCACTGGACTTGAGGGGAAAAAAAAAAGGAATCAAGGATGACTCTGATATGTTCAGGTTAAGAATCTAGGAAAGTTCACTGTGGCTGGTGTAGCTCAGCAGATTGGAAACAGGCCTGTGAGTCAAAGGGTTGCCGGTTTGATTCCCACTCAGGGCACATGCCTGGGTTGTCCCCAGTGGGGGGCATGCGAGAAGCAACTACACATTGATGTTTCTCCCTCTTTCTCCCTCCCTTTTCTTCTCTCTAAAAATAAATAAATAAAATATTTAAAAAAATAATCTAGGAAAATTCTTAGTTATTTAAGGACATGGAGGATATATAACACCAGAAAATGAAAATAAAAATAAAAATATAAGGATCAGAGAGGAAGAAACTAAATCGTCTTTATTCACAAATGATGTAATTTTCTGCAAAGGATTATTCAGGGACCCTATTATAAGCTATTAGAATTTAAGTTCATGATATAAATTTAAAAATCTACATAAAAACAATGTTTTTGTAAACAAAATAATGGACCCTCGAACATATCCACATAGTAATACTTTGAACAATAAATATGTTTTCTTATTTTTCAAAAGAGATTTTGAAGCTGATGTTAAAGTTAAGGACACTGAGATGGTGAGATTGTCTTGGTCGGCCCAATATATATCCCGTGAGCCTTTAAAATCCGATAACTTTTTCTGGTGGGGTCAAAGAGAGCTGCGTGATTGGTAGACACTCCAAAAGATGGTGGCAAAAGGAGGATTTGGTTTTTCACTTCTGGTGTCAAAATATAGCAAAATATATGCAAGGACTAAAGAAGCAGCTTCTCAGAGGTAAGGGTGGCCCCTTACAAACATTCAGCAAAAACCGCTCAGACCCTCACTCTGATGGCTGCATGGAACTACATTCTGCCAATATTTGAACGAGAAAATAGATTCTTCTCTAAAGTCTACAGAAAGGAATGGAACACCCTTTTAGCCCACAGAGACCCACACTGCACTTCTGATCTACAGAACTGCAAAATAATCAAACATTTATATTATTTTAAGCAACTAAGTTTTTAGTAATTTGTTGCAGCAGCAAGGGAAAATTCATATACACACCATAAAGTTTATCCACTTTAAGTGTACATTTTTGACACTTAGCAAATTTATAGAGCTGCATAAGCACAGTCTAGTTTTGTAACATTATCTTCATCTCAAAAATATCCCAGGTGAGTGTTTGCCAGCAATTCCAGTTCTGACTCTCAGCCCCAGGCAACCACTGTGTGCTTTCTGCCCATGTAGATTTTGTTTTTCGGGACATGTTATGCAAGTTAAATCATACAATATGTAGTTTTTGCATCTGATGTCCTCACCTTAGCATGATATATTTGAGTCTCATTTGTTTTGTAGCATGTATTAATACTTTGTTTCTTTTCATATGACCCAATAGTATCCTTTTATGTGCTTAAACCACAATGTTATCCCTTCATCACTTTATGAAGATTTGGATTGTTAAGAATTTTTACTCTTATGAATAAAACTGCTATGAACACAGTCTTTGTATGTCCTTGTGTTTAATTTCAGGCAGATGCCTAAGAATAGAACTGCCATGTCACAGAGTAAGTTTATGGTTAACTTTTTAAGAAATAGCTCAAAGTGGCTGTACCATTTTACATTCGCATTAGCAATATATGAAGATTCTGGTTTCTCCAGATCCTTGCTTACACTGTTGATGATCTGCCTTTTTAATAACAGCTAGGATAGAGGCTATGAGGTGGTATCTCATGTGGTTTTAATTTGCATTCCCCAAATGACTATTGATGTCTATCATTTTTTCATGTGCTTATTAGTTATTCATATATTTTCTTTAGTGATTGTTTATTCAGTTCATTTGCCCATATTTTAATGGGCTTGTTTTTCTTATTATTAAATTATGAGTTCTTTATATGTTCTGGATACAAATGGTTGTGAAAAATTGGATAATCACATGAAAATCATTTATATATTTACCTCATATTGTACACAAATAATTAACTAAAAATGGATCACATCTCAAAATATAAAGGTTAAAACTCTAAAACATTTAGAAGAACTATAGGAGAGATCTTTGTAAACTTAATTCAGACCAAGAAATAAACCAAAACATGTCTAATTAAATATCTATCTATTTTATTTAGCCATCTAGCTATCTACCTACATGCCTATGTACCTATTTATCTTCTATAGAAATATTTTCTCCCAGTATCTATCTGGTCTGTCTTTTCACTTCCTTAGCAGTGTATTTTATAGACAAAGATATTTTTCTTTTTCTACAAAGCCCAATATTTATTTATTTAGTTATTTATTTTTAAGAATTTTTTTCAAAATTGATTAGAGAGAGAGAAAGACAATGTTATTCCACTCATTTTGCATTTATATATTCATTGGCTGTTTCTTATATGTGTCCAGATTGGGAGCCAAGCCCACGGCCTGGGTGTATCTGGACGACACTCCAACCAGCTGAGGTACTCATCAGGGCGATTTATTTTCTCCTTCATATCCCCTTATATTGGCCTCGCATCTAAGAACATGTGGTTTCACGTAAGTTCATAAGCACTTTTCTCATATATTGTTCCAGAAGTTTTATGATTTTAGCCTTTATGTTTTAACATATGTGTTGCCACCTCTCAAGGCCAGGCAGGTTCACAGTATTCATGCAGACAGAAAAGTGTTCACGGAGCCATTGGGATGTCTGGGTTGCCTTTATTCACGGGTGGGCAAGCCACGCACACTGCAAGCTGCGTGTCTGTCTGCACGTCTCATGTCATGGCCCTTGCTCCCCAGTGTGGCACCCGTCATGGCACCTGTTCCCTTGCGTGTCTCTCATCATCATCGCCCCCAGCAGGGAGTCCCTACGTGTTTAAGTACTAGAGGGGAACAAAGCTGGCAAGATGCCAGAAATTATATAACAACATAATTCTGCACATGCCAGCCCATTTCATGTTGTGGGAACAGTTATCGGACCCAGTCTCAAGGCTATGAGAACACTGGTTATCAGGCCCCTGCAAGGCTATGGGAACACTGCTTCCCTTGGTTACCCAGACACCTGGGTGAGGAAGCCAGACTGTCTCCACTTACCCTACAACATATAATCCATTTTAGTTAATTTGTATGATATTAAGTGTCTAAATCAATATTTTAGTAAGATATCAAATTTTCTCAGAACCATTTGTTGAAAAGACTGTCCTTTCCCCTATTGAATATCTTGGCATCTTTGTCAAAAATAAAAACACCAGGGTTTATTTCTGAACTCTGAATTCTATTCTATCCATCTATATACATAATTCCGTCCTTACACTAGTACTACCATGTCATGCTTATCGTAGACTTATAATAAGCTTTGCCATGGTTCTTTTTCAAAATCATTTGCCTACTGCTTGTCCTTTACATTCTCAGTTAAATGTTAAGATAAGTTTGTCAGTTTTTGAAAACAAAACTCCCAGATTTTGATTGATTGTGTGGGACCTATACATAAAACCATGGAAATTTACCATCTAAACAATAGTAATCAAAAACTTCCAGCCAAGATGGAGGTGTAGGTAGATACACCTCTTCGCACAACCAAAAGAAGGACAACAACATATTTAAAAACAAAAAATAACCAGAATTTTCAAAAAACATGGAAGTCCAACAACCAAGGAGGTAGAGAAACATTTCTCCAGACCAGTAGGAGGGGCAGAGACAGAATGACTGGGTGGAGAGGACTTGCAGTAAGACAGCGGCTGGAGGACTGGGATAGGCAAGGCAGCAGCTGGTGGAGCAGGCAAAGTGGCAGCTGGCAGACTGGGTGGTCCCATGTTTTCATGGGGATAAATGGGAGGAACAGCTAGGGAGTGAGACAGACCTCACAATCCAGGGCTCCAGCTATGGGAAATAAAGCCTCAAAACCTCTGACTGAAAAAACATGTGGGAGTTGAGGCAGTAGGAGAAACTCCCAGCCTCACAGGAGAGTTCCTTAGAGAGACCCAGAGGGTCCCAGAACTTACACAAAACCACCCATCTGGGAATCAGCACCAGAAGGGCCTAATTTGCTTGTGGGTAGTGGGGTAAATGACTGCAATCCAGTGGAGAGCTGAGAAAGCGGCATTGTTCCCTCTCAAACCCCTCCCCCATATACACCACGACAACACAGTGATGTGGGTTACCCTGCCCTGGTGAATACCTAAGGCTCTTCCCTTTATTAAGTAACAGGTATGCCAAGACAAAAAAATAAGGTTCAAATGAAAGAACAGATCAAGGTCCCAGAAAAAATACAACTAAGCGATGAAGAGATAGCCAACCTATCAGATGCAGAGTTCAAAACACTGGTAATCAGGATGCTCACAGAAATGGTTGAGTATGGTTGCAAAATAGAGGTAAAAGTGAAGGCTATAAAAAGTGAAATAAATGAAAATGTACAATGAACCAACAGTGAGGGGAAGGACACTGGGACTCAAATGGTTTTGAGCAGAAGGCAGTAATAAAGATTCTACCAGAACAGAAAGAAGAACCAGGAAATTAAAAAAAAAAAAAAAAAAGGAGAGGCTTAGGAACCTCCAGGACAACTTTAAACATTCCAACATCTGAATCATAGGGGTGCCAGAAGGAGAAGAGGAAGAGCAAGAAATGGAAAACTTATTTGAAAACATAATGAAGGAAAACTTCCCCAATCTGGCAAAGGAAATAGACTTCCAGGAAGTCCAGGAAGCTCAGAGAGTCTCAAAAGAGTTGGACCCAAGGAAGCACACACCAAGGCACATCATAATTACATTACCCATGATGAAACATAAGGAGAGAAACTTAAAAGAAGCAAGAGAAAAGGAGACAGTTACCTACAGAGGAGTTCCCATAAGACTATCAGCTGATTTCTCAAAAGAAACTTCACAGGCAAGAAGGGGCTGGAAAGAAGTATTCAAAGTCATGAAAGGCAAGGACCTACAACCATGATTACTCTAAACAGCAAAGCTATTATTTAGAATGGAAGGGCAGATGAAGTGCTTCCCAGATAAGGTCAAGTTAAAGGAGTTAATCATCAACAAGACCTTATTATATGAAATGTTAAAGGGACTTATCTTAAAAAAAAGAGGAAAATCAAAAATATGAACAATAAAATGACAACAGACTCACAACCATCAACAAACGAACCTAAAAAAGCAAAACCAAAAATGAACTAAGCAAAAAACTAGAACAGGAACAGATTCACAGAAATAGGGATCATATGGAGGGTTATCAGTGAGGTGGGGGACAAGGGAGAATGGGGAAAAGGTACAGAAAATAAGAAGCTTAAACAGTAGGTACAAAGTAGGCAGGGGGAGGTTAAGAATAGTATGGGAAATGGAAAAGCCAAAGAACTTATATGTATGACCAATGGACATAAACTAAGGGGGAGGGATTATAGTGGGAGGGGAAGTACAGGGCAGAGAGGAATAAAGGGGAGAAAAAATGAGACAACTATAATAGCATAATCAGTAAGATATATTACAAAACTAAAAATTATCATAGAACAGGAAAAAATTAAATAAACATGAGTAATCTTTCTAGTATATAAACATGGAATGCTTCTCCATTTGTTTTAAATCTTCTAACACTTATTTAAGAAATGTTTTATAGTTTTCAGAGAACAGATTTTGATAAATTTATATTCAAGTCCTTTATTTAAAAAATAATTACATCTATTGGGATGACTTTTGTTAAAAAATTATATAGATTTCAAGTGTACAATTCTATAATACATCATCTGTATATCGTACTGTGTGTTTACCACCTAAATCTTCTTCCATCAGTATATTTGACCCCTTTTCCCTTTACTACCTCTCCCTCATTTTCTTCCCCTCTGGTAACCACCATATTGTTTTCTGTGTTCATGAGTTTTTGTTTGTTTGTCTTGTTTGATCACTTGTTGCTTTTAGTTTTATATTCCACATATGGGTGAAATCATATGGTTCTTGATTCTTTTCCATCTAACTTATTCACTAAGAATGATATTCTCAAGGTTCAATGAGGTTGTCTCAATAGCAGTGCTTCATCTTTTCGTATGACTGAGCAGTACTCCATTGTACATATGTACCACTTCCTCTTAATCAAATCACCTATCAAAACATATGTTGGTTGTTTCCATGTCTTGGCCACCATGAATAAAGCTGTGATAAACATAAAGGCATATGTATCTTTAAGAATAAATATTTTCAAAATTTTGAGGTAGAAGCTAATAAAAGAGATTCCTAGGTCATATGGTAACTCTATTCTTCATTTTTCAAGTAAACTCCATACTGATTTCCATAGTGGCTGTACAAGTTTACATTCCCACAATCAGTGTATGTGGGTTCGTTTTTCTCCACATTCTCTCCAATAACTATTATTTCTTTTTTTTTAAGTACAACATTTTGTCAGAAGTAATTCCTTCTTGAGCGTGGTTGGTAGGGTAATAATATAGGTATAATAATTTATAGTTTTAATTTGAACATTTCACCTAAAATGTCATATGGTATACTGGAGTGTGATACTGTTATGTTACAGAATTATATGCTTATGATTTTGTAATAAAAATATTTAGTAATAAAAAGGGGAGTTATTTGTGCCAGACCCTGTGTTTTATTTTGATTCTATTATAGTTGCCCCAATTTTCCCCCTTTGCCCTTCTACACCCGTCCCTCCTCCTGCTCCCAAAGTCCTTCCCCGCCGTTTTTCATGTCTGTGGGTCCTTCACATATGTTCCTTTACTAGTCTCTTCCCCTTTCTTCCACCCTTAACCCCCTCAACCTCCCTTCTTATCACTGTCAGTCTGTCCCATATTTCTATGCCTCTGGTTCTATTTTGCATGTTAGTTTATTTTGTTCATTAGGTTCCTCTTATGGGTGAGATCATATGGCATTTGTCTTTTACCATTGGGCTTATTTCACTTAGCATAATGCTCTCCAGTTCCACCCATGCTTTTGTGAAGGTTAAGAGTTCCTTCTTTCTTTCTTCTGCATAGTATTCCATTGTGTAAATGTACCACAGTTTTTGACCCACTCATTAACTGATGGGCGTTTAAGCTGTTTCTAACACTTGACTATTGTAAATAGTGTTGCTATGAACATTGAGGTGCAAAGGTTCTTTTGGATTGCTGTTTCAGGATTCTTAGGGTATATTCCCAGCAGTAAGACACTGGGTCAAAAGGCAGTTCCATTTTTAGATTTTTGAGGAAATTCCATATGGTTTTCCACAGTGGTTACACCAGTCTGTATTCCCACCAACAGTGCACAGGGTTCCCTTTTCTCCACATCCTTACCAGCACTTGTTATTTGTTGATTTATTAATGATGGCCATTCTGACTGATGTGTGTTGGCATCTCATTGAAGTTTTAATTTTCATCTCTGATGGCTAAAGATGTTGAGAACCCTTTCATATGCCTATGGGCGATCTATATGTCTACCTTGGAAAAGTGTCTATTCAGGATCTTTGCCAATTTTTTTAATTGGATTATTTGACTTTCTAGTGTGCTGAATCATATGAGTTCTTTACATATTTTAGAAGTCAAATCCATGTCTTATGTATC